>JAQFZY010000366.1:0-31327 GCA_034696285.1 Hypogastrura burkilli
TGAGATTAACATAATTTCATCTAACCATTATATGTATAATTATGACATGCTTTGAGGTCGTGGAACCCTCCTGGTTGAATTTCTCAACCTACACCCACAAAAAGTTATGACCAAAATACAGGTCCAGTTCGTTGGAAAAATAAAAACCCATATTTTTACAAATTCGTTTGAAACGTAGACCCAACCTCGCTAAGCGGCGGAGCCGCGTGCGAAAGTATAAGACAGGAGCCGGAGCCGGAGGCGACGTCGTTACTTGTAATCAATAAATAATTACCACTTTAAAAGGAATCAAGTTGCCATATACCATATCCATGCTGCTTGTAATAATCTTACATCTTATATCCAATATCCAGTCTTTTGAAGCTACTGAACCGAAAACCCCCCTTGAGCGTGACTTAATATATGGATGATCCATAAAAGTCCCGAAACATTCGGATTGCGGTTTCTTTATTCCATAAAATCTAATTCGATGAACCTGTATATTTGTTCGTCCGTCTATCCACGATTTAAAATATATTTATATACTATATTATTTATTTATATACTACTTAGTAGAAGGACCACATATCATAATATTCTTTAATTTCCAGCCGGATAAAGCCCAAACACAATAAAATTTTCCCTTTTACTCTAATTACAAAAAGTGATGTCCGAGGTTCTCAGTCATTTAACCTTAAACCGGTTTCCAACCCTTATAAAAAAAAAATTCTCTGACACTCTTGTCATGAGTGTTAGTACTTCCTTCTCGGTGTATCTACTCTACATTCTACATACATCATACCTGATGTAATTTACTACAATTGGAGTACGTCTACGCCAGATCAGACGTCATTCCATTATTGATCTTACTCACTGCATTGTTGTAATACTACTTATAATGTAGGTTTCCATATGTAAGTACTACCTACCATGCAGGTGTATGCTGTATATTAAGTTCATCCTTGCATGTTCTGGGCAAGACTTTTTACAAACTTAATAGTGTAGGTATTAGGTATACCTAATATCGTGTACATGGTAGATTTCACTTAAGTTAGTCGAAGAAATTCTTAAGAAAACCTGTTCCTGGATACAACTGTTGGTTCCTCGTGAGCTGCTCCTGTAGGCGGAGGCGGAGAGTACCTCCCGAGAATTTCCTCGTATTTTAAGGAAGAAGGTAATAAAAATATGTCGTTAATTATAAGTTTTATCCTTAGTGTTCGTGTAGTTTAAATTGTAAAGTTTAAAAATAATTGTGTAAACTCCTTAGTTATCAGTCGTAAATTGTTAATACGCAGTGATCTACGTCTGCAAAATGGTAGTGCATGCTGAACCTAATATGAACGACATGGTGCACGAGGTAAGATAATATTAAAACAACTCAAACAGCTGTCATCAGAATTCTTGCAAACCCCTCCTGGCTGACTTCAATTAAAATTGATTTAGCTTCAAAATATACTAGCATCAGCTAATATTGAAGACAGTTATATCAGAAGCCCAGGATATCTCAGCAGATGGATTGTAGGTAAAAGAGTTGGCAGTTGTTAATCATAATAAACTGGAAACATTTAATGTCTCCTTCCCCATCCAAATTATTCAAAACATTGACTACATTTAGGCAAAAACTGTAACTTGGATCACGCGAGGTCGGCAATTGTTAAGGTCAGCTTAATTATTTGATATTAAATTATTTGATACCTTACTATGATATGCCGTAGATCTACATGTATTTAATGATTAAGCACCAAAGGAAACATTAATCGGACGGAAGTTTGTATTCAATGTAGACAGTCAAATGGAGAGAAGAAAATGGAATTGAAGGGATACTGACTGAGAATTTTGATGACGTCTGGGCTCCATTTGAATTCCTAATAGAAGGTCATGATATTGATAAGAGACCAAGTGAGACTTTCATGTGTTATGTCTCAGGATTGTATAAATATTGTAAAAATTACTTCATACTTTACTTTGTCAGAACGATACAGGCCACATTTCTCATCTGAATTGACACAGCGTCGCTTACAAAAATTTTAATTTAATAGAAGGTCAAGTTTGTTTGCCAACGGCCATACAGCACAATATATTGCGTCCAGCACCAGCACTACATGTGTACACATTGTAAATGGTGCTGTACGAGGGGTCACACGGCGTATTTAGTGTAATCTCGTGAAACTCGTCGACCCCTAGCACCAACTCCTTCCGTTACTTAGTGAAAAATTATTATATGTTTAAAATTTACATAAAATTATATTGCTCTTGAAGTGCCACTTGCTTGAGTTTTTGAAAAGCATATGACCTTTGACCCCTTGATGCTCATTACCAAGATAACCCGAATTTAGATGCACAGCTACATAACTTTGTTGGTTTTATAATTATAGATAACTCAATCCTCTTAGGGCATCAAAAATTGATTTTCGGAAACATGTATAAAGATTAAGAATTTCAACCAGATTCAGTACTACTGGTGCTAGATTCGATTAGGTTAGATCTGGACTACAAACGAAAATTAATTTACTCCGATCCATTGTAATAACTCTTCCGTTAGTTTAAACATTTTATACTGACATTTATCAATATTAAATACACGTAATTCACCCTTAATTTTTTTCCTTTCAAGTTGTAATGATTTACTCCAGCGAGATTGAGACGATAGATGAGAAGGATATTAAGAAGGAATTCAAGAAAGCTTTGAAGGACCGAGATCGTGGTACGAGATACGTTTACTTTCTGGCCGAAACACTCTCCCGCGCCATTCAGGAGGCCAGCATAGAAACAGAGGGACGTGTGAACAACTGTCTCATTCTGATTGATATGAAGGGTGTGGAGATCATTAACTATGTCAAGCAATTTCGGTCAGGTAGGTTTACGGCAACAGTAAATATTATTGTCTTAGTGCTATGAACGGCTTGTGTTACATGGACTAAGCTACTTAATAATAACATCTTTAATTTAATTAGTCATTCCGATTCTCACGGAACTCACAGAAGTTTGTGAGCAGCATTATCCAGGGATGCTTCATCAGGTTTTCCTTGTTAATGGTAAGTATTTCGACTGCTTCCAAAAATCCCCGGAAATATTTTGCTTTATTTTTCATGAATTACTACATATATTCATGTAACGGCCTAACAAATATATTTCTATGATGCTTCAGCGCCCAAAAAGTCCTTGAAAGTGTTCAGTGCTATGGCGAAACCGCTTCTACGTTCGGATTCAATGGACATGGTTAAAATATTTGGTAAGAAACCTGAGAAATGGAGAAAAGTACTATTGGAATATATTCCTGCGGATCAACTTAGTCCAGAATATGGCGGAACCAAACGCTGTGAGCCTTGCAACCTTCAGTCAGACAAATAGTTTTACAAGCAACCAAATTGAAAAGTCTGTTCCTTAAGTTATATCCCGGAGTCCTTTACTATACACTCAAGTGTAAATACATACATATACATAATACATATTTACATACATACGATAAGAATCTGTCAATTTTCGCGCATCGCAGGTATTTAATATGGACAGAGCATTGAATTGTTAACAATTTCAGAGAATCGTTTCTGCGCTAGCGCGGGTTCTTGTTGGCTTCTCCTATAACCTGCTATCGTAACAATAAGCTGAATTTTACCATTGTAGCCTCACTATGATTAAAATTCAGAATTAAGTTGTTTTTTTATTTTTTCGACTAGATGACACGAGCGCAAGAGCATGTTATTTCCTTCATAGCTCGATTCAAGACTTAACTATTGTAATGCTTATATGTATTTCAAACGATATTATTGTTTCCCTAACCTTAGTAGGCCAGCAATAGCGTAACCGTCTGATCGAATACAAGGTACACTCCGACTAACATTGTATCCCTGCCTATAAAATAGAGATTCCCAATTTCAAAGCGAACGGGTCTGAAGGACTTGATCATTTTTTGAAAAATAACAGTTTCCGCAGGAGATTCCAGTTCCAAAAGTAGACTCCTTTGAAACATTTCCGAAGAGTAAGTATGAAGCTTAGACATGAACGTAGCTGCAATTATGAGCTCTGTGAGGAACGTCACCATTCCGAGCGGCAGGCAGAGGAAGTAGATTCCGTCCACATTGCCATGGAATCGAATTGTGCCAAACGTACCTATTACTGCTAAAAACATTGTCACGAGCTTGGTTCCCGGGAATAAAAAGTTGGAAAAGGAAACTCGGAAAAAGGAGCTGAGGACGGCAATCCGTTGGTACATAATTCTTGCTCGTATGTATAATTCAGTACTTCCTGAACCAGGCCACTCCGTGCTATTAAAAGGAACATAAATATGTACATATTTAAATATATGAAATATATACTTACATATATAATTTATGTTATCTTGAAAGATATTACCATCCCATCCAAATGATTTAAATGGTTCTTACCAAACTTTCTTCAACCACCATTTCGTAGTACAGACGTACAAAAATGTAGCTATGAAGTTGAAGAAATGCAGACCACACACTTTTGCTACATAATGCAATTCTACTAGGCATATGAATGCAAAGGTCCAGCTCCCTTGCCAGCCAGCCGGTAGAACGGAGTAAAAGTAGTTCAAATTCAGCGGCATTGTATAAAATGAGAACCCAAGGGTTATGGCAGATGCTGTGGTTGATACTATGAGTAGTTTTAGAACTATTTCCCGTAGAGAACTAGGGCTGTACTCTTTACCGAAAAACTCTCGCCCTAAAATATAAAATATTAGCAAATAATAGCAATAATAATTGGTAGGTATGTAATTTGCACTGACTGACCGATTGGTAAAGTCGAAAGTAAAATACCTGAGGTATGGTAATCAAGAGTATTATTCATATAATTGTATAGATATTTGACGTCGCCAAAACAAAAACTCTCCCCTGCTAAAATATAAATTTTGGACAATGGAAAAATTGGCGAAGAATATATAATCTGGCGCAGCTAAATTATATCGACCATTTAGAACAAGTTTGGAATAGTCCCCCCCCCCAATTTTGCAAACACTCGGTAAAATATAGCTTTGTCGAAAAAATCACCAACACAAGCATAATTTTAGCGTTAAAATAGTTACTTTTTGTCTCACCTGCATTTCGATTGAAATTCACGAGCTGATTAAAGAAATTCACAATATTTCCGCCATAAATTGTGAAGGCAAGATCGAACATGGATAGGAAACCATGGATAACTAAGAATAAGGCATGATAGATCGTGTAGTGGAGCGGGTACGAGGTTCCGAATCCTTGTATAGACGTACGGAACCGAATAACAACAAACGTAAGATAAAAGGCCGACCAGATCCGATTCAGGTGATACAGGATCATTTTGGGCATCTTGGTCGTGAAAGACAATTGAAATGTAGCGGGATCCCATTCCAAAGGAATGAAACCCAAAATTGAGTTAAATCTTGCAATTAGGCCAAAAACCTTCAATTCACCTTTTGAAAGCATTTCTGGAGTGTTTGTAAGGGAGTTTAGAATTAGAGCGACTCCTAATCTGTATCGCCCTCACCGATAAACTTCTAGTACTATAGATCAAGTACAACCATTTGGCTCAGATCGATCACTTATTAGCTAGCCGAGCTATTCATGATCTAATTTAAATTTATTACCACTTTTCAAATTTCCTTATCTCAGTGAGAGGTCTAGCTCATCAGTCATTCATGTTTACGGCGGACACGAACTTATAGTCAAGGACTGTATTTGTATGAGGTCTGTCGTTAGTAACGCTTAATCGTCCTATAACTAAATTCTAAACGAACGTAATCATGATATAGCTCATAGAGACGTTGTGGATCGCTGTCCTTCGGGTAAACTGAATCGATTTGAATCATAAATATTTTAATCAACGACGGTAACATATTAAATTATAGAGTATCCGTTGACCATTTATTTCATTTACGGAATTAATCGTTTAAAATTGAATGCTGAACCACCCATAGTCTCTCTTTACTTCTTTATAACTGGAAATGGAAATGATTAGGATATTATATTTATCAGTATATTTTCTGGGATATCTTCCCCATTACAAATAGACCCAAATCATGGGGCAAACCATATACATAGTAACAGTCAGTACGCGATTCCTGTCAATTTAATGTACCACAAGCATTTTAGAATCTATGCCAGAAGTAGAGTCTAGGGCCGTTTAAACCTTGTCCGTACATGCTACCGTTCAAATTTGCAGTAATCGTGGATTATAGAGATATGGGGACCTGGACAAACTATATTAATTTATTCTCAACCAATTAATTATATGCGTAACTATTATAACAATATTAAATGCGTACGTGACTATAGCACTGGTCTGTAAAATTAGCTATAGGTATCACTACCAATTTAAGAATCAGGATTCTGAACATAATCCAGATATCAGCACGATCGCACGGTCCAGTTTGACCTAAATATTTACACTTGGCACTATTTTATGCTTTGTCATAACGAAACGGCGTCATAATGTGGTGTCATAAAATATGCTGGATCAAGTACAAAGGTAAGAGAAGTTTATCAAACGTCCATCATGGTTACTTTCTGCAAAACAGACGAGTATATTGATCGTTTTCTGAATTTTTATTTGTGGTTTCCTTGAAGGTCGGGAAAATAATCCGATCCGTTCCGCTGATTATTATAGAGGCAGTAGGTCGTTAAAAGGTAAGGCACTTAACACGCACAAAATGCCCGCCTGTTCGATGTGCCTAAAACACGATATTCTTATTGATATTTTAATGCTTAGCGTAACGTCTAAGCGGACATTAAACGCGTATCTCGACTCCTTCACCAACTACGGGACACCATAGCATAGGTCACATATGGAAAAAATGCCTGTCTACTAAATTTGGCTGAAGCTTGGTTTTCTTTCCCTTAGTTTGATATTGAACAAGGCTTAAGTGGGCATCAAAGCCATATCATCAACGCCGGAACTCATTATTAACACAAGACCTTACAGTTAAAATATCTACCAAGGATAGAAAAATAGAATTGATTATGCATTGCAGCATTTAGAATTTACAGAGAATTAGGCGGCGAAAACATTATTATTACCTGAAGTTACAGAACATATATATTTATCTGCGTCCAGTGTTGAAAAGTTCAGAACATCACAAAAATATCTTCTGTTTTTCACCACATCATATACGCTCTTTCTTTCAAGCTATTATACTATTAAATTAACACTTACAGCAGTTTTTTGCACATTTGTTGAGACTGCAAAAATGATACTATTTATTTTCTTTATTCTTACTTATCAACAGGAATCCATGGCGGGAAACCGCAATACTGAAAGTAGTAAATTAAATGACGACAATTTATTTACTAACTTGTACAATGGAAGCTTAACATCCTTGGAACTATTCTCTAAATTACATCATTGCATCGATTTAGTACATGGAATGGGAAGTATTAACAGCAGCAGCAGTTATTTTAGCTGTTAGCGACTTTATATGTAGACATAGGCAGGTGTTGCAATTTTCATTGTAAGCACAAATTAGACGGTTGAACGGCTAAACGTTTATGTTGTATACAGTTATACCTATTCGCACAACTAAAATAATATTAAAATTATTATTTTTTGAACCACTTATTTTAAGCGGCTGTAGTTTATATTTTTAGCTTCAAAAGTACTTTATTAATATCGAATGCTAGTACATTTTAGGACCTACGCACTGATAATTAGTTCATATTCTTTACCTGCTCGATTGAGTCTGAGAAGAGGTTCAAAATCTCCCGGTGTACGCTGCAACCAAATGGAACCTCATCTGCGAATATAAACACATATTTTACGAATCACCGCATAGTTTAATTTGCAACAATTCTATTGTTTTCAAGGAGAACATCACCGATAGGCGGAGAACCCGCTGTAGTCAAACTGTCGACGTTGAACTTCACTCTCACGTAGTCCTGTGTGTACTCAACTATAGATTTTGACATGTAGAATGGTGCAAATGATTCCACTAGTGGGCCTGTATTAATAACTGTACTGTTGTCCGTCTTCAGAATTTCTTCTACAGAAGTTCCGTTCTTTTCAATAAGGATGCATGACTCCCGACACTGTAAGCACAAAACTTGAGTAGGTACTACGTATTGAAAATATATTTTTAAAAACTGTTAATGCTAGAAACGAATATTTAATTGTGATGATCCAATTGATCTTTAAAAATAAAACAAAAGTTCAGAATGAAATTTTGTAATTTCAAATCTTGATAAACAAAACTTATTTACGGAAAAGATCGCTTTATAATATAAGTCGCGTTAGGCAAAGCTATAATAATACTAAACAATGTTCTCACTGATTTCATGTTAGTGTTAAATACAATACGTTCCATTACTTACAAAAGCCACTAGAGTCGTCACGCCTGCCTCGTCTGTGACATTTAGTTCGTGACTAAGTCTTTCAATTGTGTCAGTACAGGAAGATCCCCAGACATCAAAGGACTGATATTCGGCAAGCACACGAAATGGAAGCGTCGTTCCTCTACAGCAGAAGTCATTCATTTCATGTACAACTCCGTTGAGAGCTCTGGCCGAACAGCTATGATTCCAGATCGACTTCTGATTTATTTAGCAAGTATTATGGTACCTTCGGGCGGAGTAATTTAAATCATCTTGAAGGTTTTCTTACGCACATCATTGTAACCCCTCTTAGAAGACAACTCCACCCCACAAGCCTGTAGATTTTCACGCATAAATTAAATTTAAATATTAATTTAAAATAAATTAAGTGTAAATAATCTAAACACGTACTCGCTTCTCCATATCAAAGTAGGCCGTTCGAATCCGATTTAGATTATCGTAGTCAGTCAAAGTAGCGCTCAACCAAGTCGGCTTTTCTTTGCCAGCCTCTTCAATCGCTGAATTCAGCACTGCTCTGATGGACTCCGGGTAATATTTCCCCCACATGTTGGCAAACTTGCTCAAAGTTATTATACTGTCTCCACCTAGTTCGTCAGCAATGTACTGGCTGTAAACGCTCCACTGAAAATAGGACAAGGAAGAAGCAGTGATTGACAAAATATTTACATTATTTACACTATACAACTAATTCTGGAAGGACAGTATGTAAATGGCATAGAGCAGAGCACCAGATCCTGAAAAAGTTGGTAATGTATTGTAGTATTTAGCATACCATTGAGGTAGTCAAGATCTCCATTGTATTAGCTGGGCGCTCTGTTGCGCGTTCCCAAGGTCTAAACTCCTTCACGTTCTGAAGGAAGCCGTTATTACAACAGGTATAATTTTTGAAGTTGAAGTACTTCAAAGAACTTTTACGGCATATGCTCTCCTCAACCTGTTCAAAATATAAAGTAGTGATATAATTAAATGATTGACAAAGTTATCACATTACCAGCAAATAGTTCACGTATTTGACAGAAAAAAAAACCCTCTTGAACATAGATCCTGAGCTAAAACATACTGTTCGATAATTTTGTATAAAATATTAGTTACGGCATATTGTGAATTCAGAGAAATGGATGTAACTGCAAAAGAACAGATTGCAATGAAAGATTGAACAAACACAAATGTGGGATGTGAAACCATTTTGGGAAATATATTTTCTTGTTTAAGGATCGAGACTGATTTCTATACTACTGAAACTGAATAAACCGATTTGCTAACAGCATTTATCTGGGACTCACTATAATAACTAAATCGTATTGGATAATGACAACAATGCTTTAAGTTAAAATCTGCTCCTTGTTTCCCTCATTCCCTCATGCTCATTTTAAGGTTTAGATTTGGAACCTGAAACCTGAGGTTCTAAAACTTGGCTAAAATATTTTGCAGAATTAAATTGAATTCGTGCACATCCGGTTTTCGAGTGCTGCGATTCAGAAGGAACAATTCAATATTCTCAAGCGCAAAATAGCTTACGCTTACATGCTTATGCTCGTAATTTAAGCCCTTGGCTGATGACTTGATATTCTCTAAATGCTTACTGATGTAAATCATTTGAATTTAGATTCGTTCCCTTTATGATTCAATTGACTCCTACACCGACACTTATTACTAAATAGCGAGCTACTTTATGTCTTCAATTTTCCATTTGTCTGATTGGCTGCATGTCTGTCTCACCCACAATAAATGAAAAACGACTGAACCGTTTAGAAATATATTTTTACCACTCAATTTCTAATTTGACGGTCATACCAAATTTTGTCGCCTGTACCGATATTTTTGGGTTAACTATAGTACTTATTCTGCTCAAGTATAGTTTAAAAAATATACATTCTTCGACACTTTATAGCGTTAAAATTCGGAGAATTTTACTACTTTTCTGTACGGCGAAACTCCTTCCGAAATTCAAAGCTGGACACGTCCGTGCATTCTGGGTCAACCTCAAGCTCAACCCTTCTGTCAGTTTAGGTTTCCTTAGAACTTTCCCATGAACATATTTTTCAGGACACCACGCAAATGACGTAGGTCTTTCCGCTGACCTGGGAAAGTACACCTAACTTTGCTTGCAGCAATTTCAGAAAGGTTTCTACCGATCGATTCCGATTACTTTTGAAGTGTTATATCTATTTTAAAGTGGCTGACAAGTGTCACATTAAACAAAGTGTCAATCCTCTTTCACGGTAAAATAACTCGAGAACGATTTCAAACGGTATTTTAGCGGTCGTCTCCTCTCAATTGAATAGGTATTGGTATAGTATACTCAACGCTACTTTTGTATATATGCTTACGACGGTTTATTTGTACTTTTCAAACCACTATCGGCTCACGTGCAAGTAACACTTTGATTAAGGTCCTTTTCTGTCAATGAAACTATCCAAGGAAAGGAATGCCAAAGTTTACTGTAGTTGTATTAAGTTGAAGCCATTAAATATTATTTAATAGATTTGCTTTATTAGCCCGTTACAGACCGTCAGGGTTTACTACATAAGAATACGGCTAGGAAAACACCGCACGCGCACTGGTGACAATTTACTCTAGTATAACACCGGGATATATATTATATTCTCAGTCAAATGTTATACGAACTCCAATCCCTTTCAATGTTCAAATAATCATTTTAAGGAAATATTGAGAAATTAAAAATAGAACAATAAACCATCCCGTTTGAATGCAGAGAAATGATACTCTGTCAATTTCGATGCGTTGCATGTAACTCTTAAAGCCCCAAATATTTATGCACACTGAAGCCGTATTTTTATTTACTTTTTTTTAAATATATCAAATAACTACTGGAAGGAGTAAACTAATTAAGCTCAATGAATGAATAAAAAGTAGGTAAATAGGTAATGGATCCTGAATCATGACACTACGTAAATTCCTATTATGCAACAATCTGACTTGCAATTTGAGTTTGCTGGGCACACCCAGTGTATTAATGTATAGTAGGTACCAAAAAAAAACTAATTTTAGGTTAAAAAAGTTAGCAGGCCCGCCTTTGTTCATCTAAGCCTAGACTTAACTAAATGCAAGAATAGGGATAGCACAAAAACCAAATAGGTTTTTTTTTTGTCGTCCCAACTTATTAGACTATCCACTTACGGTTTAGTTTGTAGAGAGAGCAGAACCATGCAGATTTTCTATCCATCCATCGAAAGGCGTATAATAGTTTACATGGCTTGGAAATATATTGCCTTAGATCAGTTTTTGTTGTATTCTTTTTCCTTCGACTTAGGGCGTAGAATCCTTCAAACCTGTTGTAGCATTTCCCAAAACTTTTATGATTCGGAATGCTGGAACCTGGAACCCATCCAGCTCCTGCTCAACTAAATTCCAGGTAAGCAAGGTGCACTCCGCAACCGCAATTAACGGTGCATTTACAGCGAAACCAGAATCCAAAATTGTACCAATCACAAATCACAGGGGTATAATGGATTTAATGCTTTTGCACACCTTTTTAATTGCATCTGGAAGGTCCTTGAAGTTGTTCCAGACTCCAAAGAATACAATAGGAACTTGGCGGTTCTAGATCTCGAAAACACTACCTACATAAAAAGTACAATGGGGAATGTAGCTCCTGGCCGGTTGGCTTTGGTTGAGTGCAGTTTCTTCTTTGTTGCACCTGAACTAACCTAAGTATTATTGATAATGATAATGTTAGCAAAATGCATGGGATGCCCATGCCCCTGAAGGCCGTAACCCAAAGGTCACTTTGAGTGGATTTGAGAAATTATTAGTATTTTGAATTCTTCCAAATCGAAATGGATTTGCTTTATAGTGTGCGTTGCTTGCAATCGTTATACATTCAGTAGCGCGGAGGAGGAGTCTAGCATTAATCTTGACATTACAAATTCCTTGGATTTCCTTATAATTATAACTGTGCATACAATTACTAGGAATGCTTATGGATTTATAAGAATCATCGCCCATTGGCCCCAAGGCCCGTGCAAGGCACGTGCACGTCGTTTATTTACATACATTGTCATCCAAGCCTACAGACAATGAACCATGCCATTAGCGTTTAGAGTAAGAGTTGCAGACAGACTGATATAAGATATATTGCAAAAACAGGGTATATGTATTTCCTATTGCTACTACATATATAAAGTACGCGTCTTACATAATATATTTAATACAAGCTCCAGATCCCGTCTTAATATAGTGATACTTTATAGGCATAAGAATTAAAAAAAATATTGAATTAACTGTTTTTGCAGCAGATGAGGGGGCTCTTAGTCTTCAAAATGTTTTATAACCTCTCAAGCTCCCAACTGCTCGTGCACATCGTCGACCTTGCACACAAATATTATGTATGTATACAAGTAATGTGCAATATTCCCAATCAATTGGATTATGCAATACAAGGAAGCCGTACATCGTGCATAGCGAAATAAGCACATAGAATTTTTTTAAAAATAGGTACTCGATTTCGACAAAAAGGTGAAGAACAATTGAACTTTTTTTTCTTCTAACCCATTCTTGCATTTACGTCTATGTACACACTACATTCGTTCTTTTCGGTTTATACTCATACAGTGATCGGTTTATTAATTGCCGTATAAATATTTAGATTCCCTTATATGAGAAATTAAGACTCAAATTGCCCATATCTCTTAACGGAGGTTCTCGCTTTAGTTTGGAAACTGGGCATTTCTGGTATTATATATATATTCTATTCAAATTTAATAAATCACCAATTGATCCACTTGTTGATTTCACTCATGTTGATTGTAGTTGTAGGTATAAGTAAAACCCAATTTTATCTTATTTTGATAACATTATGCAACTAAATTCATGATTCAATTTTTTAAGTTTAGTTGTTCCTCTTTAACATAATCCGTGTGTAAACAATTGGGACGTTGGAAGATTTTTTCAATTCAGAAATGCTGTATTACTTCAGCTGTCAACACGCACCTGTGATCGCAGGATAATTTTAGAATCAGTTCTCCTTTAATACAAAGTAATTGCAAACTTTTTACAGCTCAGAATACTAGTAATAAAATAAAACAAACAGTTTTAACTGATAGACACCGCGTTTGGCACTATAAAATAACACGGAAATGCAATGGACATTTTAGAGTACGGAGTGACAGTATGAGTAGCAGTCTATCTTTTTGAATATGGGGTGACAACATGGGTTAACGCAATGAATATTTTACGGAGCACGGACTGAGTATGAGAAAATCCGGTGGAAAGTTAACAAAGTCCGGAGGACAACAGTGTGGCAAAATGTCTAGTCGGATGGTGAAAGTATAGCCAGATGCTTTCACCAGTGGAAGATCTTATGATAATCTGTGATTTATGTTACAAAAGTATATGGCTGTGTGAAAGTGAAAGAAACAAAAGCAATTCTCTTTTCCTGGTAGGTGTGTGGCCAGAGTGCTAGATGCACGCCAAAATGTAAACTACTCTGTTACTGGGAACAACCCGACTCCGACCACAAGGGAACCACGCTGTTATGTACCTTTATTGAATTTATTTCAGCGTATAACTTGCATGTTAGAGTGTAATATTTATTAATAGATGTTATTGTTACCACTCAAACGTCGATAAATGGCCAATTCATCATGTTCACAAACTATTGCTGGTCTATTTCGTGTGGAAAAGAGCAACAAAGTGGATTCCGTTGACAATGTGTGTGTTAGTTGGTTCTTTCGAAGCTTCGTCGTTTGCAGAGTGCGAATCTTTATATTGTGGAGAAAAACTTAACTGGACGTCGTTGCAGTTTTGAGATAACATAAATCTTTATTTCTTCCGCTCATTCCTTAACTGTCGACTGTCGCAATATATTAAAGAGAGGCAGACTGACTAACACAGATAAAGTATCATAACCATACACCTGCATGGCATGTTTAAAAAAGTAAACAAAACTGACGCAGATGATAAAGTTTCCAAACTAAGAACGAGCCTGTCATGCTTAAAGAAGTAAAAAAAACTAACGGAGATGATAAAGTTTCCAAACCATTCACGTGTATGTCGGTTTTAATGAAGTCGAAAAGACTAACGCAAATGATGAATTTTCTAAACTATACACCTGTACGTCGTGTTTAAAGAAGTCGAAAGGACTAACGCAGATGATTGTCTCCAAACCATACACCTGCATTTTATGGATAAGTAGAACATTCGAACACAAGCCAAGTAAAACAGACTAACGCACGTCTCCAAGCGAAGTGTCTGCTTTTATTTAGAAAACAAAAAATCGTTTTTGTACACGTCCCAATGTTTTTTTCATGTTAGAGTATAATGAGCGAAGCTTTTATCGAAACAAATATAAATTTTTTACAAACCGTACAGATACATGCATGTATTAAGTTGCAAACCAAACAAGCGTATGGAATGTTTATTGATCTGTCTGTATGTCATGCATATTTAGAACAAACAAACGCAGATGATAAAGTCTCCGACACCTACATGTCATGCGTAAGTAGAATAGACCAACGAATATGATAAAGTCTGCAAACCAATCAAGTGTATGTGATGCCTAAATGAGTTTAATGTATGAATAATGTGGTCAAGTCGGTAAATAATTATGTGTTTAGTCAAGTCCGGTGAGAAGAGCCATGTTTGCATTTTTGCTTCCCAGTGGTTGATTCCATTTATGATGAAAGGCGTTATACTTAAATGCGTAGAACGAATGCTTAATGTGTTCAAATTGGAAAATAATTATGTGTTTAGTCAAGTCCAGTGAAAAGAGCCATGTTCACTTTTTTGCTTCCCCGTATTTGATTCCATTTATGACGAAAGGCGTCATAAAGTATAAAAAATTTGGATGCTGATAAGCGTTGTCGAACTCTCGTTATGTCAACTAGATTTAGAGTGTGCGGGTCGAACGGTTGCGTCGAAGCGAAGAAGATTTGATTATATTATACACAGTTATCTCTGAGATGATGGAAACAGTTTCGATGTCCACGGACAGACAGACGGACGGACGGACAGACAAACCAAATCCGCTTCACTATGTTAACGCGGTAATAAAAAATACAAATACAAAACCTTATAACTAAGTCCAGAAATAGGGTATATGAATATATCAAGGTATTGGTATTTATTATATGACAGTAGCTAATTACTGTACATACGTTACGAAGGAGTAACATTTAAATCGTGGCGCAAAGCACCTCTGGGGATATTTCACCATATCCAAGTAGTATTATTGCTAAGTAATAGGCTGTAGGGAAATTCCAGCCAACTTGTTTTACCTGGAAACTGAAAATGCGTCAAATGGACCTGAATGGTCTAGCTTTTTTATGTTGTGGTATACAACTATTAATGGTTGTCGGAATTTCTTCAAAAGTAATTGCTTTTCTAAATTCTTACGAAGTACCCTTAAAGTCGGATCTCTGGTAAAGCCAAGGCGTGTCAGCTTTCCTCTGTCTCCATCTTATATTGTAGTATCAGTACTGCGAAAAAGTAATGACTGGCTCTACTGTAGCCGGTGCGAGGTGAGCAAGGAGTAATTAATTAGAAGTCTGCCGTACAATTTAATGCATACAGTAGGAATACACTATTTGTGTACAATCGCATGGAGGGATATAGCCGGCTACTCGGATAAGGAAAAAAAGTTGGATCCTACACCTTGAACTTGGTTCGTATTATTTTCTTGCATAATAGGAGCTCCTGTTGGAGAACAATTACAATGTAAAGGAGACCTTTGAGTGACTGTGACTGGGCGCCTTTAATTCCACTAGCCTTGTATTTTTTATTACTCCCATTTTTTGTTTACTATTGATACTTTAATTGGGAGCAAATTTGAATAATTGCTGATCTCACGTAGGTATTTCTGCTTTTAAAGAAAAAGGAACCCGCAATGGAAGGAGTCCCTCCTATTGTTCTGTGAAAGTCCAGAAAATCTGCGTCAAGGATATGACGCGCTTCGTAGATTATAAACTCGAATCTAAGCCTAAAACTAGTTCGACCTGAACTTTTTCTTACACTGGGATCCGGATCCGGGAGAGAAGGCGGTTATTATTGACGGACTGAGACATGGCATGACACAATGAATTATACTGAGAAGGCGGCTGACGGCATCACGGGTAGAAGAATACGTACAATTTAAAATAAAAGTTAGCTTTTTTTTCATTGTTGCTATTAGAGTACTACACCTTGCACTGATTTGATCTTGAGCTGTGGTTATGGGAATTGATTGGCTCCTGTACGTTGGACTCACCTCAAAATTACGCTACTTTAGACCTGCATGGCATAAATGCAGAGGGAGGATTTAGCCAATAATTGCTCTAATGAAGGTATGCCCTGGCTTGAGTCAATCCTTATAAACTGCATCATTATATCCTTGTCATCTCGCACTACTGTTGATATAAAAAAAGGGTAATTGCTACATTTAGTAGCTGTACAATTCTATATTCTTATTCTATGAGTACAATTAGGGTTACCTTAACCTTCAAAATCAGATTCACTTTTATTAGGTAGGCCCAGGGTTGTTGGATTCCGAGACTTCCTCCTCGCGCTCCTAATTTACATAATCAATTTAGGTCGGATGGCACTGTGGAATGTCCAAGCACTTTTATTATTTACATTATCAAGCATTATATGTACATATATAATATAGTTCTGTGTTATGATACGATGAAATATACTAGAATATGAACATTGATGATAAGTTACGATGGTTTTGCTTACATTATTTTACCCAATTGGTAATAATAACAATTTAGCTTGCGTGCATAATTGTTTGAACAGCAATATATTTAAAACGAAATTTGACAGTATATATAAATAATATTGTGAAAAATTTGGTGAATTTTACCGCTGGAATGGTTGTAAGTGCTTAAATGGTACTAATACAAAGGTGCACGCGCAATGAATAGCTGGAAGAGTTCATTAAAAGATACCTATAGCGATTTTTTCAGCTGAACTGCTCATATTTTGTGGTATTTTAAAACGGTATTTCTTGCTCCGGGCAATTAAATATTGGAAAAACTAGACGCAATTATAGAGTAGGATTTTCCGTTCTTCCCTCTCCATGTTGGGCATTTTAGGGCATATATTAGCTCCCCTTTCCTCCCTCCATTCATAAGTACTACAATAATTGTTTTATTGTAACGTAGAATTAGTGGAACCCAGATGTACTTGATAGAGTAGTAGTAATAATTGTCAACAGATACATTCCTACATGCACCTCTGAGAATTCCCTATCAATTATCCCCCAAAAATTCCACTCGTTCTAACCTTAGGAGCCCCAATTAAATCCCCTAAACACGTAATTTAATGCTGATTTTGAGCCTGCTCGGAAATAATAATGGGCCGGGGTCCTCGGCCAGGTTGGATAGAACATAACGGATATTGTAGTAAAGGAACCCAACAACAACAGTGAGTGATAATGAAATCACGTCATAAACATTGTGTGGCCTACAAGTATAACAAGGTATAGGACACTCCTTGGTCGTCCTCCCTTTATAATGAAGGTTAAGGAGATTATCTCTTTTTTTTTATTGTTAATGAACCCGTAACCAGAAATTAAAATCCTCTGTAATTATGATTTTATTGGCCTGGCCCTGCGTCATAGTAGGCATGGCGGAGCGCGGGGCTAGGTGTAGTTAGCTAAGGGCCTTTGACATGAACCAAGGTAAGGCTACCGGCTAAGGCCGAATCAAGTCCGGGTATGGGTCCCTCCCTCCCCAGCACAGCAGCAGCAGCATACAACCCTGTGTCCATACTTATAAAGTTCTATGGAAATGGAGGTTTAAGATCAGTCAATCACTACCCATCAATTGACTCTCTAGCCTCGCAATCCTCCCGTCGGAAGGTTAGGATCGTGGAAGGGCCGCTCAGACTTTGATTTATTTGGCCTGTTCAGTTGCGGGGTCTGAGGAGTCAAGACGTACCACATTAGGCAACTTAAGGTGAGTACCCCGTTTTCCTTAGAAATTACCAAGTGGCCCGACTAGGACGTCCTTTGTATTTATAGAATTTTGGCAGGTTTCCCTAGAAAATTGTTTACATTTGAACTTGTATTTTCCTTCGCGTAGAATGAATTCTACGGAATTTCGTCGGAGAGGGAAGGAGATGATCGACTATGTGGCCGATTATTTGGATACTATTGATAAGCGGCGCGTGACGCCGGCCGTGAAGCCGGGCTATTTGAAGAGTCTCATCCCTGCCGAGGCTCCGGAACATCCTGAAAAATGGGACAATATCATGCAGGACGTTGACGACAAGATCATGACCGGGGTAAGTACAGTTAGGCTTCTAGAGAAAATATTGATTTTAACCATTTTATATATAGTATGACTAAACTAACGGATAGAGTCAGAGTCAACCTTTGGTTGTATGAAGTAGTTTTTCTTTGTAGCAAACTTTGCCAAATCTAGCGTACCATTGACAACTTTCCTTAATCGTGCTAATATACCGTTGTGTATAAACTTTTTAACTAGAATAAGCTTTTTTATGCGTCGAAAGAATATTTATTGATTTATTCACCATAAAAATGCACTTGAATAAGTCTTCAAGATTTGAATCATGTGTCAACGAAAGTGTACATGGTAATTTCATTCTTGGCAACCTTGACCTGAATTATTGCATTCTTGTACAGTATATTATATACAATTTTATATATCTTATATATATCTATATAACTTATATCATCGCAATAATGACTTTGTTACGGTTGATTTGTTAATTAATCTTCATACTGTTCCGGATTAGCTTGCACTATACTACTAACCCACAATGCACTTTAGATTGAGCTGGTTCAATAAAACCTGCATCTTTCATTTTTTGCTCATTAAGTGGAATTCATTTTTTGTACAGATGACTCATTGGCAGCATCCCAGGTTCCATGCATACTTTCCGTCTGGAAACTCCTACCCCTCCATTCTAGCGGACATTTTGTCAGACGCAATGGGTTGTATTGGATTTTCTTGGGTAAGTAATCACTAAAGGATCCGCCCAGTTCCAAGTTACTGTTACAAATGTGTCCTTGAATTATTTGTAATCATTAAAAAAAAAAATGTTCCTAATCATTTATTTACTACAGGCTGCCAGCCCAGCCTGTACTGAACTCGAGACGATCGTATTGGATTGGTTCGGTAAGTAGGAATAGGAACGTCAAGTTATGGTAGGGCGTTGGATAACTTTACAAAGTAAATACTAGCATATATACATATAGAAAGTACATAGGGAAAGTGTATTACTCTTAAAACAACTGTAAGATTCAGCCCAGTATTTTTGGCAGTTCAAGCATTATAGATCTGACAAAAATCTACCTATTTTGACATACTGAGACCAAACCTTAATCCAAATCCAATTAAATGATATTTATATCATGATATTACATTGGCCGGTAAAGCTCGTATGTTTCGCAAGAAACCCTTCCACCATATAAGCGTAACCCTTATTATCGTTTACCCCCAATTAAGATGTAATACAAATTATTTACGAAAAAAACTCTCAATTTTAGGAAAAATGATGGGCCTGCCAGCACAGTTTCTGTCATGCACTGAGAATGGAATTGGGGGCGGAGTGATACAGGTACTGAGAAGACTATTTTCATATTTTCATTTGCCACTATGCATGATTTCAAGAAATTGAGACGAAAGTCCTCCATTTTCTCATATGGTTACAGGGTAGTGCTAGTGAATGCGTTTTGGTGGCGCTGCTGGCGGCCCGAGCCCATGCAATTTCCAAGCTCAAGAAGCAGTACCCGAACCGTGACGAAGGGTTCCTCCTCTCCAAGCTCATTGCTTACTGTTCCAAGGAATCTCATTCCTGCGTCGAGAAGGGGGCCATGATTGCCTTCGTCAAGCTCCGGATTCTGGATCATGACGAGAACTTTAGCCTCCGTGGGAACACGCTCAGACGAGTAAGCTGAACACAACTTTAATTCGTAAAAATTGCATTTTCAAGTAACATTTTCAAACGAAGTTTTCAACTTTTAGGCCATGGAAGAGGACAGAGACAATGGACTCGTCCCGTTCTTTGTCTCGACAACCGTCGGCACAACCTCCTGCTGCTCCGCCGATAATTTGAAGGAGATCGGCCCAATTTGTGAGGAGTCTGGCGTCTGGCTCCATGTTGATGCCTCATATGCGGGCTCAGCTATGATCTGTCCAGAACTCCGGTTTCTATTTGAAGGAATTGAGGTAAAGTGGCATTTTACAATATTTTACACATCCAGCTTATTTTGAATACTAAGAGTCCAAAATACATAAGTATACTCAGTGATAGTGCCATCTGTATCAATTGGTTTTATACATTTACAGCACGCCACATCCCTGAACACGAACACGAACAAATGGCTCTTGGTGAACTTCGACTGCGCCTGCATGTGGTAAGAAAAAATGAACCCGGATTCTGAGAATATACATCAATTCTTAAAAAATCAGTTTCAATGTAAACTGCATGCTTAAACTCAGACGACTAAATTGGATTCTTGTAATTGCCAGGGTCCGGGACAAGTTTAAGCTGACGCAGGCTATGGCCGTTGACCCGCTCTATCTCCAACATTGCTACTCAGATACGAGCATTGATTATCGGGTAAGTCCACTGTGTAGCAGAGGTGGCATGTAATTACGAACTATGAGAGTTGATATGATAATGGAGGTATGTAAGGTCATATAGTTTATGCACGACTTGCACCTGCTCAACTAAAACGGGAAATAGTGATTTTGAGGTGCAGCGAATTTAGCTTACAATATAAGTCACCACATTAAATGTATGACGTGAGAAGTCTTCAGATGTTTCAGAATTTATCCGTATATTTCCATTTTTTTCAAAGTGAAAGCTCTGATTTCCTGGTATTGGTACATTCCAGATTAACGTAATTGTAATGTGTCATGACAGTTCATCACGAAGAAATATTTCATAGAAAATACACGTACAAGTAGGCAGGTGTTTCGCTGTGTGAGCAGTTTAATTTATGCAAATAGAACTGTAGGATGGTTTTCCTGGTAATACAAAGCAGTTTTTCCAAGCATTAAATAAGAAGTAGCCATCTAACTCAGCAATCAATGGTTTCTTTCAATCTGTCTACAGTCCTGTTTAGCAAAAGTTTCTACCACTAGTTTGTTTAGTAAGTTCCTGATCCTGATGATTTTTTTATTCTTGATTTTTTAAACTCTCCCTTACTGGATACATCATTCGTGACGTAGAAAGTATGCCTAGGTTAGATTACATTGGGTTTGGCTTCCGACGTTTGCATAGATAGCAAATTTGGATTTCCCACGGAGAGCAGGATATGTTTGGTCAGTGTTGAGCATTTTTTCTAGCTAGGTACGTCAAGTATGCCTTATTATAATAATTATAATGTTACATATTTCTCTCTCTTAGAAATAGTTCTGTAGGAAAAAATCAATTTTTTTATATTGTAAAACCGGCTATTACATTATCTATCTACTTCAAATCAATTTTCTTGGTACCTGAGTTGAAGACATTAATTAGTATGCATGTAAGCGCAGTAGTGGAAATAGCGGTTTTAGCCTGACTCATTTTTATTGACCCTGTTCATGCAAGTATCAATTATTGGCGAGTTGACTCGAAATGGGTTCAAATCCAGCTAATTCCTTCCTCTCTCCTTGCTCTATATGTCAGCATTGGGGAATCCCGCTAAGCCGTCGATTCCGTGCCCTCAAGCTCTGGTTTGTCATTCGTTCCTATGGAGTCGAAGGCCTTCGGGCCTATATCCGTGAGCACTGTCGACTCGCCAAGATATTCGAGTCCTACGTCAGGCTAGACTCAAGATTCAAGGTCATGAACACGGTTCAGGTAAACAACTTTTGCCAACAGAGTTGACAGCTCCTTTTATTCCTTTCTAGGTCAATCTCCAACATTTTTCCAGCAAATAATTACAAATACAGCCCGATTTTGTGCTTTGACACTTATCTTGTTTTGTCATCATAAATCTAAATTTGTTTTATATTCCACTAGTTGGGCCTAGTCTGTTTTCGACTCGAGGGCTCCAATGCCCTGAACCAGAAGCTCCTCTCAAGTATTAACGCCTCGGGAAAGATTCACATGGTTCCCGCGGCACTCAATGACAAGTTTGTGATTCGGTTCTGCGTCTGCCGGGAGACGGCGCAGAAATCAGATATTGGTGCGTAGTAAATGTTTTATACTCTTATTGGACATAACAGCGCAAGAAGTGTCATCACACTGAACAGTCTATTCAAAACTTTTTTGTTTTTAAATATGCTCTCAGACTTCGCTTGGAACGTGATCAAGGAATACGCACTGGACGTACTGGACTTATTCGACGAGAAGCTGCCACACTCACATATTACTTCCATTAAGGTATCCCAAGTTCCTATGCCTTACTATGTTAGAATCGGCTGCGCCTATGTTGGTTAAATGGTTAAATTGGCCTCCAGGATGAAAAAACCGAGAATATTAAAGCGCTAACTGAGAACACGAGCGAGAACATTCCGGACAAGCCCGTAATTAAGCAGGCGGACTCGACGAAAGAGAAGCGGCCGTGCCTCTCCATTTCTCGGCGAAACAAGCCCCGAGGCGTTCGGATGCGCCTCCAGTCCATTTCCCAGACCAAGAAAATCATGTACAGCGGGAATATGTTAAAAGTACAAAAGGTTACATACACCAAAACCTCTTCCCACCGGAAGCAGAAGGATGAGTACTCAATTAGGCCGAGGAAGCGAACTCTCTCAGCCTAAGCGTCTCGACTGCGATATTGTTCCAATATGGAATCCTACCAACATGTGTAAATACTAGGGCTTAGAAGACAGCATACTACTCGCCTACTCGCTATTTTCTAGCTGGCAATTTATCCTTAATTCACAAAAGGAACAGATTTATATACTGAGTGTTGAGTGTTTGATTTATCATAATTATGTACATATCCCTATCATTAGCCTCTTAGCAAACGTCATGACTCCGGTTATTTAATTGCAAGCCCAATCCTGTGTTATGCCTATATTCATAATGGAAAGTTATGGGCTGTATTAGTTGTAAGGCTTCATAAGGAATAAATATTTGATTTATCAAAACGAAATATGCTTCATATGCTGCATCAAGAGTTGGGAATCTTCGAACCTTTTGAGAGCTGTCAGTCCACACCGGATCCAGGACAAAAACCAGGAAATGCAACGTTTTCGTAAGCAAAACCTGTTTTCATACGTCAGGACAACTAGTGACGAGCTAAAGGTCAATGGAAAGGCACTTCGGAGAGAAATACACACAAAATGCCCGCCTCTGGTATTTGCCTAAAACCCAACATTCTGTAGCAGTTTGGATGCTTAACACCGTTTAAATTCACACCAGCGCTTTATCTCCACTCCTTGACCATCTATGGGTAACTCAAAGGTCACATATGCATGAAATGCCATTCTGTTCGGTTGAATTCAAAATCGGTATTCAGACACAACTTTTAATGCTGAACAAATTTTAAACGGGCACTAAGGACGTATCCCGACTCTTTGACCCTTACGGGTCACGTAAGCACATTGGGATATACAACCGGAAAAGTTGTAAAGTACTTGCTGTATTTTTTTTTTGGCTCTTTGTATGCAATTGTACCTAATAGAATCCGGTAAGTTGTTTACCACTTTTCCCGTTGTACGTATATCCCAACGTGGTAAGGTTACATGTGAAAAAAAGCCAGCCGGTGGGATTTCGCCTTCGATTTCGCGATTTCCGGGGTTTATGGGCGGAAACCCGACAAAACTAATCCGGCTTCTTGGGTACCCTCCAACCACGAACCCGATCCCAACACTGATGTGCCAATAAGTACCTACGGATTTTTCCAGGCCACATTTACATCCCAAAAGCTAAGCTTGCTAAAGCTAAGCCTAGACAGAGCACTATAAATATTGTTGCAATACTTGAGCCCATTGTGAGCGCTACAGGCAGATGTCCAGTGAACCGCTTCTTACTTATTATGATCCTCTCTTGACTTTTAGTTGGGAATTGGCCATTTTTTCCAAAAACTATAAATCCCTGAAGACAGCAGCAACTGGAGCCTGTCGTACAGTTGAGCGGATCGACGACCCGTAAGCTGAATCCCGACCCAGAGCCGAAACCCCTCGGTTACCTTCCTGTACACAGTTGGGAACTTTTGAAGCCTCTCTTCTGCTATGAATCCGTCGAGCGCTTCCTCGTCATCAAAGTACGCCGTCTTCTCGAAATTTGAAAGAAATTCGTGCATACGGAGCTCAGTAAGGCCTGAACGGAGGAGAAAGTTCCAACCGAGTATAATCCTTTTGAATTTCCAAGGGCTCTGCCCAAGATAAGAATGCTCGGGATCGTACTAAGGGCTATTCCTAGGTCTCACGGCTCTCCAGTGTCTGCACCTGTAGCTCAGAAGCTCATCATCATGTTCCGCAGTGGAAGGGAATAGTAACTTACTAGACTCGCAGGCGGACTTGCTCAAATTCGGAATTTGAAACCCAAGCTCCTTCGCGGAACTAAGCTCCTTCTCACAGTCCCGCCTGACACTGGCCGAACTCTTCTGGCCGAGAGTCCCTTCGAACCTCTGGCACAGGAATGGGTTTCCATGCCTCTGGGCACGGTCGCAATCAAAGAGATACCCTACCGGAGCCGTTGTGTAGTGTATTGGGCTATATTAGAACAGCCTCGAGGCCCGAGTCGTGATGAAAACGACGAATCGATAAAGTTCTGCCAGCCTGGTCCAGTGCTGAGATACCGGAATAGACGTGCATAGGTCGGAGGAGCACGATGATGACGAGGATCCAGGGGCCCATTGTCAATTTATCGGCCAATTTAGCATTGGATACTTCCGGAACCAAGAATGAATGTTCGGGCTCTGCTCGACCAGTTGTGAGGCTTCCAACTTCCAATAGAATCCCTTCGAAAACTAGGCTAATCCTAAACTTCCCTCCTGAAACCACAGAGAGCAGGCCCAGCGTAACTGCGGGAAGCAGACCGAATCCGCAGAGCAGAATCCCTCCCCTAGCCCAGGCGTCATAAGGCCTCGCGTACAATGTGAATGTAATCGCAGACTTGACCCCGTCGCAAGTTACAGAGTTCATGGACACTGACCTCAGGACTACAAGCCTGCCTATCACACCAGGGCTCGTGTTATAGCCCCCTAGTTCTGCGATCAGAACGGAAGGATCCCTCGAAACCAGGGAATTACTGTTTCGTCCAAAGTATGGGATCAATAAATAGTTGAGGAAGGATTCCGAGTAAAGTGTTCCCCTAAAAGGCCCTTGATCAAGATTGAATAATATATAGCGGAGGTTGAGAGACTCTGCCATTAGGAGACAAATGCAGTGGAAGAGGTCAAAAGGATGGCATGGGGCGGCAAGGACTTTGCAGAGTTTGGGGATTTTGATCGAATTTCTAAACTTGGACAAGAAGTCCGTCTTTAGTGTTTCGAAGGCGGGCTCATTGGTGCCGACGGGAACGGGGTAGCGTACAATGCTCAGCTCATGGTACTTCCCGTTTTGGGTTCTCTTCTGATGCATGTCGACCATTGACGGGCCGCATTGGTAGAATGGATGACAAGAAACAGGGATTTCCTGTAACTTGGCCAGCCGCCGGTAAATCAGCTTCACAGTTGTAACTCTCAGCGAATTTCCAACAAGGGCCAAGCCAAAGACAGCGATCCTGGACTCCTGCTCAAAGGGTTCTGAGAATACGATGTGCCTCAGCGGTGCTTTTCTAGTTTCTTGGAGCCAGTCTGACCTTGTTGATAGGCTGGCCATGTCTGTTAAAGCATTCCTTCGATTGTGAAGGCCAAGGCGCACTGCCATCTTCCCATGCAGCTCAATGGCAGAAGTGCTGATGAGTTCCGGAGCCAGTTCGGGATGGAGCAGGAACATGGAGACGCAGTAGAGCCGGCTTCGTAGGCCAACAATGACTGGGTATACCAAGGGCTTGTGTAATGTGTGAAATTTAGTTTCAACTGTTCTTAATTCGAATTCGGACCCATCGTTACCTTTCATGACGACCACGCGGACTGGGAAGGGCTCAATGTTTGAACCATCTCGACTAAAGGTCACTACGTAAGTGTAACAGTCCTCGTAGGACTTCAGCAGCAGGCCAAATTCCTTCAGAGTTGCGTACTCTGGCCTAATCGTAATCGTAAGACTGGCAGTTATTGAATTGTAACCACAGAGGAGAATTGAAAAGATTGCAAGGATTTGATGTACATACATCTTCCGGACTTTTTCTAGGGGGCTGTTGATGTTTTCTGCTGCGATTACAGATTACACGAATATTCTGCAGGAATACGAATGGACTGTCGGTTTATCTGGTTGGTATCTTAGACTGATTGGGATTCAAATTATAGAAAGGGAAAACTACGTCAGGGAACAGCGCTAAAGTTTCGTACGGTTTGGAAATTAATTGAAACAGTTCGTGACCACACGCCACGGATTTAGTAAACTGAGGTTTACGATTTAATGTTTAATTATATAGGTCGTAGTAGAGTGTTGGAGAACTCCAGGATAGCATTGTGTTGTACTTTTATTGTTGAATAAGAAATTGAAAAACTCCTTGTGGTTAAAAGAGACAGAGAGACAGACTATTCAGCAATCCAGATGCTGTTTTGAATGTGTAATGAATTTTCAAGCATTTCTAATAGGCAAACTAACATCACTTTTTAAAATTAGAGCTATAATTTCTAGCTACGACACTTTTTTAACTGTCATGTGTTGATTAGAAAATGAGTTTGGTGTATATGTTACACCCCAACCCCGAAAACGGCATGTGGGCATTGAAACCAGCCGCAAGCCGAAATAACGCCCTTTCGAAATTTGACTGTAGTAACCTAACCTTACCCAACGTAACCTGAGCTAATCTAACCTAAACTAACTTGATAGTATCATTCTAATTAGGTTAGGTTAGATTTCCTCAAAGTTTTCGGTAATGGCCGGTTGTGAAAAAAGAGCCCATAACTAGTTGTGCTATTTCGGGGTCGGGGTGTAAGATATATACAAGGGTGTTGAGGAATCTAGCTCACTCGTATTTAAGGCTGGCGCCGCTACTGGAGTCTGAAGTAGAAACTTGACATAAAAATCTCAATACTTAAAACCGCTTTTGATTCCGAGCTATTTATTTATGCATCGCAAACAAAGGATTACATGGACTTTTTACAGGAGCACAATAATAATTGTCAGAATCTCCTGTGAAAAACAATTCATCCGATCAACATAATATATCAGATGACGATAAAGTGAAGAGTTGCAGCATTTAAATGAAATCTTGGATTCAAATAGCACTGGAAAAAGTCAAGCAAAAAGATAATTACATTGTGAAGTATTGTTACAATCAATGCTACCGTGGGCTAAAGTGCAAACATAGATACAGTTTAACCTAGGAATATCAACTCCAAACCCTTGACCCTAGACTTAAACAAACAAGCTTTAATGTACTACAAGTTTGGTGAAGTGCTTGAGTTGTTTTTTATTACTGTACAAAACGCTGGTTTATACCATACCCCTTGTTTGTTATCCGCGGTACTACAACGTTTGTATTACGAAGTAATTCACTGGTTTTACATGGATGACTTGGATTTGGATTTGGATTAGGGGGATCTCGGGTTCCGTGACCATAATCATGTAACTCGCGTTAATTCCAGAGATAACACCTTATTAATCTCTATCATTTTTAAATCCGTAGATTAGGACCAAACCTTGTGACACGACGTGTCAGTCGGAGCTATGTAAATGGCTCTGCTATTTAAGTCAATGTAGTGTACAGAGAGATTACATTCAGTCTGTATTTCTGGAGTAAGGTCAGAACCAAAAATGGTTCCTTTGATTCAGAAACAGTTGCTCCTAATAGGATCTGCGCTTCTAGCAGTTCAGGGACTCAGCCTGGGAAATAGAAGGCTGGCAGATAGCATTAGCAGGACCGAAACACTTGACCCTGAAGGGAAGTACGTGGCCAGCTGGACGGCCGACTTTGTCACGAACGTAGTGGAAGTCTCTCTTCAAGTGGAAACTAATGGATTTGTTGGATTCGGCCTGAGTCCGCAGGGTGGCATGACTGGGGCTGACATAGTGATTGGTGGCGTATTCTCAAACGGAACCACATATTTTTCGGTAAAGATTTGGAAAAAAAAATGGTATTCTAATATACGAATGGTATCAAAGTTCCATCTTTGGCCACGCAGGACTATCATGGGGTTGGGAATCAAGAGCCAGTCATCGACATCCAGCAGGATTGGGAACTTCTTGATGGACACGAGAACGGAACTCACACGTTTCTACGGCTATCAAGGCTCTTGGATACTTGCGATGAAGAGGAGGACGTGGCTATTACGGTAATTTTCTGGTAACGAACGGTGTAATTCTTTGTGAACGATTATGAATTTTAAAATTCGGACCTATTTTGTTCTTACAGGAGGACACTGTCAAATTAATCTGGGCCTATGGACCGACGGACGATGTTGAGTATCACTCGGGAAGTCGCGGGTCATATGCCGTGAACATGCTCGACGCACCACTACCGCCTATTGACTTGTCAAAGTTAGTGAACTTGTGCAGCATGTGTTAGTTTCAGTACATTGAACCTAATCATTAAAATTCACTCGTGTAATACATACTCTGACTTTTAGATTTGAGTCGTTTGACGTCATGATCGACGTAGAGATGCCGTCAGCAGACACCACGTACTGGTGCACAATTCAGAAGAGCCCGCTGTCACTCGGAAAACGACACGTTGTTGGCGTACGTTAAATGCATGCAACTTTTTGACAATGATTGCATGTTATGATATCTTTCTTTTCAGTTTGTACCTAAACTGGTTGGCCCTGACGCCCTGAAACACACGCACCATTTCAACATGTACATCTGCAAGCCGCCTCCGGGTCAGGACGCCTTTGAATTTTTCGAACCTTTCAATGGCCAGAGCGAGCACTGCTATGAGCCCAAGGAAAACCCGCTGCCGAGAGAGTACTGCAGCTCGAATTTGTACGCCTGGTCCATTGGAGGAAGGGTATGACCTGCATTAAAAAATCAGTAGAGCCCATCAAGTTCAACATTTGTCCTTTGATCTATTGGCTAGATAATGCTGTTCCCAGATCATGCGGGATTCCCGATTGCGGAATCAGAGGACGAGTACTACTTGTTTGAAACTCACTTCGATAATCCAGAAGAGCGGGTTGGAGTTCAAGTGGAGACTGGCGTAACGCTTTATCATACTACAGAGCTTCGGTAAGAGTACGTCTAATCCGCAACGTCCTGCGAAGTGATAAACGACGGATTACAATTTGTGTACATCAATAAGCAGTTTTTCCCTGCCGAAAATTAGAAACAATGTTTACCCCGTGTATTAAATGTATGTTTTGTGGACTACAGGGAGTACGATGCTGGCTTGCTGGCTATAGGGCACGGAACGAGCCTAGCCCTCACAATCCCGCCGGAGACGTCAGACTTTACCATAGCTGGTCATTGTAGTTCAGCTTGTACCTCTAGCCTCATTCCGCCAGAAGGAGTCAATTACTTTAATATCATGCTTCATGCTCACATCTCTGGTAAGATTTCCTTGGTAAAATGAAGGAGCGTGTTGCTGTTGCCGAAGATTTTGCGACTGAAAATTTGGCGACACTGCATGCATTAATGCTCTTAATGGATTTTTACGCCTTCAAAGTATAAAGTCTCGACGACTAAACCAAAATAGCGTTGACACTTTTATAGCTTACATGCGACAATTTAAACAAAACGTCTTCCACTCTTGGCGAAGACAGTAAAATGGGCATTCGTTTTAAAGATGATGAATTTTTTTTATACTTTGGCATTTCTAACCTTAACTCATATTTGTCCGTCATGATACATGACGTGTCTGCAAAATTTGTGCATGAAAATAAATCTGTGTTTAGCGTTGTGCAGGTTCACAAACGAATAAAAACCTTGTTAGTTATACCGTGAGTTAATGCGATCACCTATTTTCGTTAGGTCAAATGATTAATGTAAAATTCAATGTGACCATAGGCAGAGAACTCAAGGTCCGGCACTTTCGGGATGGAACAGAGCTACCATGGTTAGCTGTGGATAATAACTATGACTTCGACTTTCAAGAGAATCGTCCACTCCGTGAGGATGCTAAAGTTTTCCCGGGAGATCACATCACCGTTGGTATGAGTACTTAGTGTGAAATAGATAGCTAATCACGAAAACCTTCAAACTTCTTATTCTTTCAGAATGCTCCTATGATTCCACCTGGAAATCACCTCCTGGCGTCGTTATCGGTGGAGAGAGTTCGAGAGACGAAATGTGCATGACTTTCATCTTCTATTGGCCTCGGTCAGAAATGGAAGCCTGTTTCAGCGCATATCCTGACGAACGGATTCTGAGCCGATTTGGAATTCACGAAGTGGCGGAGTAAGCAAAATAATTCTTTTTTTGAACTAATGAATGGTACTTTCCAGTTTGGGAACTTTTGGCGACAGCATATGTAAGTATACCCCTTGTTCGCACAATTATAGAGCCCCCAGTGGACGAGACTTCATTGTTATCTCCCCGCCGGAGTATGCAAATATGACCTACAGCGAGGTCCTGGACACCAAAGTCACTTGGACTGAGGATCTTATTAAAGAGCTTCAGGCGGATTTACAGTTCTCAGAACATAACGACATTTGCTTCGGTCGAGATTCAGAGAAGCTCCTCTCCACGCTCATGGCCCAACGAGCTACCCTTCCAATGACTTCCTATCCTAAAATCGATCAAGAGTATAATCCACCCGACTTATGTCCTGCCAAATGAAGTTTAAATTAATTAAAATTAAAATTTGAATTAAAAGTTTAATATGCTAGGAAAACCAATCCTGCAATTTGATAAACTAAATAGATTACTGTTTAATAGAACAATAGCTGACTTATTTAAATACTTATGAATAAATAAGCAGGTATCAAATGATTGACACCGTGTTTGATTATATGGAGTAATATTGCTAGTACACCGGCTTCCGATGATTAAATGAGTCTAACAGAGGAAAGCTTATAACTAAGGAACGGATTTCGACATAAAAGCATATTCTTCTAACTATTATAAAATTACTCCAAGGTTTGGCTTGCCGGCCGGATGCTGATCCCAATTCTCAACCCAGACACCCCA
>JAQFZY010000367.1:0-31204 GCA_034696285.1 Hypogastrura burkilli
CGCAAGAGGGGGGAAATTCGAATTTTACGTTTAGGTTTACGTTTAGACGCTTAGGTTTGATTTGCGCACGGACTCTAATAGCTCTGGAGACTCCCCCAAACTTTCCGTCTGAGTCTGACACTCCAAGAAGATCTTTTCCCCAAGAAAAGTTTCATTTTGGGCCTAAACGTCCGTCAGCCAGTCAATTTGATTTTGATTGGGCCCAGACCACTCTGAGTCGACGTCCAGGAAAAAGTTAGTTCGCAATTATTGGGCTCTCCCACTGTCACTCCCTGACCTGACAATACATGGAATACTGGCTTAGGGTTATACTGGTATTAGAAATGGGACCTCCCAACATAACTTCTACGTCCTCATAAAGATCCCGGGATTCAAAGGGGGGCTATAAACCTAAACTAGGCCCTCTGGAACCGGCACAGGAGGCTTATGCTGGAACCCGAACTTGAACCCAATCAATACAATTTTTTTATATTGAAATCCATTGTATTGCTGCTGCCTGAAGGTTCTAAAGCATAATTTTAGGCTCATTCGGATTTTTTTTTGCTAAATTCCGTATTTTTCCGGCAGCATTAAATATAATTTCATGCCGGGCATGTCTCTCCCTTCCACCATACTTGAGCCCAGTAGTGCCCCCCACTAAATGTATATCATCCCAACTCTAAACTGTCATGGACCCGGATCCCTGATCTCCAGACCATGAATTTGTCCGGATCTTTAGGCGCTTCCGGCCAGCTTCCGGATGAACGTGTTCCTCTGTCCGAAACTAACCTAGCTTACGGGACCCCGATTCGGCCCCATTGAGGCGGAAAGAGTCGGTTTTTGAGTTGCAGTCCGGAAGGGACGTAAAGTATAAGTTAGAAGCTTTCTCGCGTGCAGGAGTTATTCCGAGTTTCGGGCCGGAGCCATTTTTTTTAGCGGGGGAAGGCCGTGGCGGAGATAGGCCCAGTAAAAAGATTGAATGGGGGAGCATAAATAAGGCCGGCTGTGAGACGATGTCCCCGAACACAGAGTTACATTAGGGCGGAATGGGCGGACGCCGGCCTCGAAACAGATTAGTTTTGAGGGCGGCGGTTTTAATGGGGATGACCTGGCTCGGGCCTGAGTGCCCATTCTGAGCTGTTGGAATGACCTCCCTCAATAAGAAACAGGCGGACGGACACTTGGGCCGCACCCCATTCCTTACTGACCATTAAGCACTAATAAGTTGATGAATGCCCCAAGGAGTGGCCAAGAAGGAGCCCAGTTTCTGAAGAGAAAGCGGAGAGAGTCCTGTGACACAGAGATAGCCCCAGGGCCCGACTTCTTTATGGTAGAGTTTGTAGTAATAGGGCGCAATAAATACAGGGTTAGCTTAGTTGGCTGTTCACATGGATTAGGCCGATTATTATAAGAGGGGTCAGAGGGCGTAAAGAGAAGGAGTCCGGAATCTAGGTTGGCACTTTGGGCTATGGGCACATTTAACTCGGAGCTCTTTCTTAGTTCCAGCGAGTTAATGTTTTTTTTTAAGTGGGATTTTTAGGTAGTTTTAAATTGCGAATCTGATTTAAACTTTTCCGCCCGAAATTATTGTAACCTAACACTACGTTACTATTTCGAGTCAGAATCTAACGAACCACTTTTAGTCTACAATTTAATTTAATCTACTAGACGTATGTACATAGTATTTGCAGTCAAAACTTAACCTAACATTAATTTTAGTCGAAACCTAGCCTGACCTAATTTTTAGTCAAAATGTAACCTAAATTAACATTTTTAGTCAAAACAACCTAACCGAACATTTTTAGTCAAAACAACCTAACCTAACATTTTTAGTCAAAACGTAATCTAACTTAACATTTTTTCGTCAAAACTTAACCTAACCTACATTTTTCAGTCAGAACTTGACCTAACCTAACATTTCTAGTCAAAACTTAACCTAACGTAAAATGTTAATTCAAAATCTTACCTAACGTAACAACTTTAGTCAAAACAACCTAATCGAATATTTCAAGTCAAAACTTAACCTAACCTAACAATTTTAGTCAAAACTTAACCTACCCTTACATTTTTAGTCAAAATCAAAATGTTTTCAGCTCATATTCGTGCTAACACTGAGGTGTATTATAGTTCAAAAATGAATTGTTGGAAAAGTATAGTAAATCTTTATATTTAAAAGCTATACCATACATATACCTACTTCAGAAGCTGGCAGTACTCTGAGCCCTTGAGAAATTGCCAAATCCCATCTTACCGTGCAAACTACAGTATTTGGCAAAAATACGGATATCCATAATACAGTAAAAGTGGCGGGAAACTTCCGGAAAGTTATAAAAACATTTGTTTGCCAAAGAAAGTGTGTATTCAGTGGCATAAAATATTATTTCCGTCCTCAGGCTCGGTCATACATACATGCTTCGTACCTATGACCCGAATTGCGTAGGGCGGCAGAGAAAGGCGCGTAGGTAATATATATGTATCCGATCCGGCCCAAGTGTATTGACTTGAGACAAACAGACCTAACCAGGGAACGTCGTAGGGCCCCATATAAATAAATCAATGAAGTCAGGCAACTTCATCCGGGTCACAGCAGGGAAGGAGACATACGAGCAGAAGCTGCTGTTATGGAGATAACTATAAAGTACTCAGATGCAAAATACAGGCGAGAGATCCATATGAGACAGGTTAAGTAATCGGGAACCAAAATTACGACCTTCACTTGAATCAACTAAAGTAAGTGTCAGACTCGGGCCTGCCTGTAAGAAACCGGACTCAACTGTCAATCTGTCTCAAGTGCAGACGGCTCTATTTATTTAGTCCTAACGTAACACCTAAAATTATTTTGAAGCTCTAATGAAATTAGTCCTGGCCCGGATTCGGCAAATCCAATAAGGAAAATGAATTACAAAGTAGGTGAAAGCTGAGGAAGGGCTCTAATTTGTTGACAGGGGGTCCGGGATCTAATTAATTGGGCTAACTAAGTTAGGCCCTTTTTGAAGCTACAGGTTCCCCAACTGATTGACCTAATTTTAACAGTGAAGCATGAAAATTTCAAATAGGGATTTTTTATTTTAGCTTTTCTAGGAGAAATTCTGGATTCCGGAAACCTGGTATATCCAAAATTTATATAAATCTTCGGAATTGGTGTTTGCGCTATTTATACACCCTTAAATGCAAAGATTGTTACTAAGATACAGGTTATCGTATGCTCATTTATTTATACAAAAATTAGTACAACTATTTCTTTTCACTATAATTACTAATAAGTTAATTTTAAGTTTTTTCTAGAACTTGTCCTTCAATCTTGAACTCCTGGAAAATATTTGTATACATACAAGAGAGTAAATGAATTTCAAAGAAGAATATCGTAGACTGATACATTTTTCCGCTAGAAGCTACTATTTTTCCCGGTAAAGCTAAAAATATCCTAATTCTGTATTTATTTCCATTTTTTTTGAAGAAACTGTACAGATTTGTAAATTTTTTCCAGGAATAAATTAAATTCCTTTCATCTAAAGTCTAAAATCAAAAATTTACCCGGTAAAGCTAATAAATGCACTAATTTCGTATTTGTATTTTGGGAACAATTCCGTACCGTAGAATTCAAAAATTTTCAAAAGTAAAATATATTTCTCACACACGCATCCACTCTCCACTAAAATCTACAATTTATTCGGTAGAGTAACATTTTCCCACCTAGAACAATTTAAGCAATTTATGAAACTATCTGTGAATTTTTACAATGGTCAAAATCTGATATTAGCCGGTTATTTTGTAAACTGCGCTAAAACACGGAATACTAGATCCTACAGCTTGGTAACCTTTCGGATGCAAATACTGGATCCTTGAACCCGGAAGGGCAGGGGCGGAGACCTTCTAACCTCTGATTCTGATCTCATGTTGCAAGTACTTACAGTATATCCGGTTAGCCTCGAGCTCCTGAACTTAAAAGGAAGTGCTTTCCAATTCCGAATCCAATTAGATCTAAGTACTCGGTCCGGGACTTCCGGCCCACATGGATCTTGGATGGAACCTGACTACCAGCTACGCCTACTCATTAAAATAGACTTGAGGTAATCCGAAACGGAATGCCAATATGATGCGGCTGAAATAGATCAATGGATCTTATAGCCAGACTCAAAAGTCAATTTTAGCAGTACGTATATGTATATGGAATCAACACACATTTCATGAATGGTGACAGTAGACATTTTCAGGTACGGCACGACTTTTAGAAGAAATGGAATTGAATTCTGGTTTGGGGGACGTCTATGCATAATTTACTCCAACAGTTTCATGGAACAGGCATGAATTTTCTACCTGTGTTATGTATGGGGAATAATAGTCACTTAACAGTATTAAAATGACATCGCACAAAGTACCCGGCAAATCGCCATCAGATTGATTTTGTTCAAACTTGGTATGCTTGTAGATCTCAGTACACTGAACAATGTTTGAACGAACCTCAAATATCAAAGACGACATATGGACCTTCTATAGGTCACTGAAAGGTCACAAAGGGCAAAAAACAACTTCAGCTGGATTTGACTGAATTTTGCTCTACATACAGATATTGACCTCCGGAACAATGGTTAAATAATAAAAATCGTAAGTCAGATAGAGGGTCAAGGAGGCAACCTATGACTCTGACCCCTATTTGAACATTGTTTAAGATGTATCTGCAGGTATTGAACGTTTCAGCCAAATCCACCTGAAGGGGATTTTTCCGCTATGTGACCTTTTAGTGATCGATAGAGGGTCAAGATATCGTCTTGGAGCTTTGAGTTCAATTCAAATATTGTTCGGGATACTGAGAACTACAAGTATCCCCAGTTTGAACAAAATCTCTCCAGTACGAAAGTACAAATACTTGCCTAGAATGCAAGGGATAGACGATGGGATAACACTTCAAAATTATAGTTCAGCAAATAATTAGTTAAAAGCAGTTTTCCGGGTGTTCAATTAAATTATATTTAATTTTTTATACTTTTTCCCCGCACGTATTTTTTTAAACTTTCCCTCCGTAGTAAAATTTCCTTTTGGCAAATTTCCTGATACCATGGCATTATAACTAATAAATACCTACTTTTCCGGGGAAAGCGTTTTAATTAAAACTGTCTGCCTGTTTTAAGCCTTTTCTGAATTTTATTAACTGTACGAATGCAGTTTAGCCCCAAACTGCTGAGAGCAAGTGTAATTAAAATGGCACTAAATAAATAAGCAACGCCGCTTTTTAATGAACAAATGTTAGCTCGCAATTTTATTTAAACGCCTTTACTTTTTCTTTATGCACAAATCGGTTCGGAAACTTAAGGAATCGCCTTTTATTAAAATAACCATCACTTTCGGGCAGAACTATGTATTTTCACAAGTCTTGGTTGATTTATTTGAAATTAAAAAAAATTGTAAAAAGCATGCATATAATAGAAGGCTTACGAATAAATAATAAATGGATGCTCCGCTAGAAACTGACGAGAAGGAGCATTGAAGTCATGTTATAACTGTTATATATAATGATTGGATGAACACATTTTAGAGTATGCACATTATTCAAATGAAGCCTTTCGTGCAGCCAGAGATTGCAGATGGCAAAATGGCATGTTAAGGTGTCCAATATCCATGCCTGTTAAAATCGCTTACGAATTTATGAGCATTTTAGGAATATTAAACCAAAACCAACCTACCCACGTCATTCGGACTACAACACCATGACACAATTACTAACCCAAGTAATTAATTTTGCTTATACAATTCTAGCTGTCCAGCTAGTTCAAATAGACGTCTTCAAGGCTTCAGATTTTATCGACACCTCTGATCGGAGTCTTGGCCAGGTTTGTAAGATGAAGGTTTGTCTGGGACTTCGTGCTCCGTTCACTAAAACACTAAGAACAGGACTAGTTCTTGCTGGTATCTTCTTTTGTTCCGCCGTGTCCATATCCTTCGACCCTTCCGGCTTCGAGCACTGTAGGTTTCATATGATGGACGGTACCCGATTAATCGCGTCCACTCCGGCCAACGACGACACATTTGAGAATATTTTGGTGTCGAGTCAGGGTGGACAACTCTGGACGATTTCAAGGAAGACAAATGCAAAGCTCAGGCCGAAGTCAGCCGAGCTAGTTGTAAGGGACTCCAAATTCATCCGTGAGCAGTGCGCAGTAATCATATATGTCCAGCTCACACACTGCGTTGCATATTCGTATTCCATGTTGTTGTACGTGCTTGGGAGTCGGCTAACTAGCCCCCAGAATAGTCTTGTTGCAGTTTTTGAACTGAAAAAAGATTCAACGTGTTGGCCGGGTGTGTCCTATGAGCCCCTATCTTACGTTTACATAAACATTTACGTATATCACGTGAGTTTTGGTAGTAAGGGAGAGGAACAACCATTGTATTTCCGCATACTTTGTGGGAACTGTGCGCATTTCGTACACGTGTTCCGTCATACTACAAGCTTAAGTGTGATGACGGGCTACGCCGAAATCGCCCGTAAGGGCCTGGCTAAGGAAATGGCTGCCGTGACTCCAAGCTCAACTACGTATTTCTCTGATCGCGAAATTCAGATGTTTCGCCATCTTTACCCAATAGAACGAGTCAAAGATCCAAGGCGAGTAGGCTATGCTCAGAGTCATATCATCCTTGAGAACATCGCGGAGCAGTTTAATCTGAGCGTCTTCTACACTACAATGGAGGAGAGGAGAAAGGAGTCTTACTTCCAAAGGTTTCGAAGGACCATTGCTGCATTTGTCTCCCTGGATACACACTTTTGGCGTTGGGATCCTGAAGACCGATTCGCTCCAAATCAGCAGTTACGGGATAACGAAAGAGGGGACTTTTACTATTGCACCCGGGACCACCGAAGGGAATCCGCTAGCTTGATCTTTTGGACGGTCCCATTTGATTGGGCCTCCTGGCTCTTGCTCTTCTCCTGCGTCCTTGTAATGACCCTTGTGCTCAAGGGAGACTGGTTGGGGGTCATAGGCCATTTGCTCCTTCGACAGTCCTTCCCTTCATTGGACGAGCGGAAGGTTCTGGTCGTCTCCTTATTTGCATCAATTGTGATCACTTGCGCCTACGAGAGCCTGTTCACAGGGCACTTGACAGTTCCGCCCCCCTGGTTAGTGCATATGCGGCTCAAGGATCTCCTGGACCAGGGATACAAAGTGGAGGGCTGGCCTCTCGTCAGTGAGTTGTTTAGGAAGGAAAAGATGGCCGACAGACTCAACTCCAGCCTGTACTGGAAGATCCCGGAGGAGGATGAGTTCAGTGATCATAACCGGTCCTTTTATGTTACCGTCTACGAGTATGCTAATTGTAATCTTACAGGATTCAGAAGAGGGAGCTTCGATTCGGTGTCATATTACATAATGAAAATGTTCCCAGGAGTAAGATGTCATCCCTTGAAAGGCGTCGAGGCATCCATGCCATACACTTACCTTTATTATGGCCCATTGAAATTCAAAATGGCGGCTACTGTTGAGCGCCTTCGTGAATCTGGGATACTACAAATGGTCTACACTTACGTAAGCTACTTAACCGATAGGCTTTGGGAGAGGATTTTGCTCACGGAGATTGAGCCAGAGGTCGTGGAGCCTTTTAGAATGACTGACCCGAAGATCCTGTCAATTTTTTTCGTCTCCGCCTCATTTCTGGTACTCTCACTATTCGCTCTATACGCTGAGGTCATTATTTCTCGAATTATCTTTATTTTTACCATTGGGAAACTGATTCACTCACCTTAAACAATTATTTTGGGAAGTGTACCAAGAACATGAGAGCGGATACCAGAATAATCGGATTTTGATCAAGCAGTGTAGGTACTCTTATTTAAATATACTAAAATATTGTAGCTATAGGTAGTAAATACTTGGGCTAGAGGAAAAAAAACAGAAGATATATTTTCGGATCACATGGTGTATTTCTACCACAATTTTAGCTTTAACTTTCAATTGCACAAATAAATCAATATATTGTTTTAATTGTCGCGCCTGGTTCCTATGATTTACTAATATTTAATTAATACAGTTTTCCCATCCTAGAAGTAGGATTTCACTACCAACCAAGTCACGTGTCAATTCAGAGTGCGGTAAATGACGAAAATGTGTTTTTCCTTTTATTTAATGCCAGCATACCTTCGTATTTTTAAACCAATTTTTTTGAATTGGAGACCCCAGAAATCTCATTCCAATCACGGGCCCAGGCCCACTCCCCCCTGCCCAGCCATAAATCCTAAAAAAAAACGCCTTTTAATCGATTCCTAGGATTTATAGAGGGGGCGGGGGCAATGGCTCCTACTTACAGAACAGACTAAGAGCCCAATTATGCCCGACCTCACGCCTCCAAGATTAAATTGAGGAGCTCTTCCCTCATATCAAAGACTTGTCTTTAAAAGCTATAACTTAATTCCGAACTTTTAAGGGAAGAAGGCTCCTTCGGCCCGGCCTATATATTGTACTATTCTAGGTGTGAGTGGATAAATCTTTAAAAAGGCTCCTTAGTTCGTAACTCCGCTGGGGCAGAAGAATGAAATATTGTGCTCTGGGTAATAGAAAACGTGCTGACGAGGTTTGGTGGTGACTAAAAAATCCTATTCCCAGCCCACTTCCACTACTAGTCTCCAAAAGCTAGCTGGACCAGCCCGAGTCCCAAATCAGAGGAAATGGGCACAAACAAAAGAAAGTCAATGAGATAGTCGGAAAGGAATTGGGACCTCCGACATCAATGGGAATGGATGAGCCCGGGACCAAAAAAAAAGATGAATTTAGCCTTTGAGGCAGGCTCAGCCTCCTACGCCTCCGCCACAGACAGTAGTTTGACATTCTCAGGACTATGTCGTAGCTTGGAATTAAAATTAATGCATTTTTCTAAGCTTAGCTCACTTTCGAGCTTTGTATTGCGTCCACAATTGGGAAGGAATCCATTTTTCAAAATAGAAACAATAATAATGTTTTCCGGAGAAAAGTTTACTTTCACCGGAATAAACTTAGTTTCTGTAAGCCAGAGCGAACCTTTAGTCTGATATAAATATAAACAATCATAAAATCTTGGGTGCTGTTTTTGCCAGCAAGAAATTATCACCCCGTGGTGCAAAAACTGTTAATAGAGGATTATTTAAATGATCACCAATTAATTCGAAATCTCTCACCAATTTGAGCAGATTTTCTGACCAAGATTTTGAGACATTTCAAATAAGAGAATTTTAATTCCGTTAATTATTGTGAAATAAAAAATCAGTTTTTCCTAATAATTTTCAAATGATTGGTGAGTAATTTACTGATGAAATCTGCTTTAATTGGTGAAATATTTCGTATTAATTTGTGATAGTTTAAACGGCGTCCTTATTATAATAGGTAAATTCATCTCCTATTTTATAGAAAATTGTGTTATACACTTTTTTTTCGAATATCTGCAAAAGAAATACGAAAAAGAATGGAAAATGTATTGTGGGTTATTGGGAATGTAATCTCACATAGCCCCGTTCCACTAATTATTGGCAATTTTACCGCCAAAATTTGAGTGGCTAAGCCATGCTCAGTGAATATCAAGGATTCTGTCTTTCACTTGCAGTCCTCAACATAATTGCGTAGTACAAGTACTTTTATGTAAATTGTAAAAACAAAAATTAAATTGTTTTGGAAATATAATCTCAGCTTGCCCCAAAGCAAGGATTTGGCTTGTTCTTTGCCGCAAAATTTTGAGTTCTAAGGCATGCTGTGTACGTGGGCGAAGAAAGCGGCTATCACATCCTTTCCAAGATCCGTCCAGCCTAATGAGGACAGCCTGTGTAAGGTAAGGAAAAACTTTCCCCTAATTTAAACCATGTTGAGGAAGCGGAGGGCCGGAACATAAAATAGTGCGAGAAAGAGATTAGGAGAGAGTTGTGTGGCATTCCCGGAATTAGTTTTCCCGATGAAGGGCTCCGATACGGCCCAGTTAAGCCATCAAACCTTCGGAAAGCCTCCAGAGTTATGTGATGATCAGGTCTTCCCTTGTCCATGTAACACAATGGGAATTTTGACCAAATATGTACTACGTAATGGAGTAAGGCCTTCCTTGATCTTTGTAATGCTTTATTAGGATCCCCGTACAAACGATGTTAGTACACATAGTATTGTGTATGTCTTTCTGAAGTGCGTAGCTTGTATTTGGGAACTACTACAGTGATTCTCGGTCAGCGGAGGCGCGTACAAATCTTTTATTACAGTTTATATGGGAACAGATAAGATTCCTATTATGACATTTCTTCCCTTGTTATCTTCCTCTTATACGGGGGGAGCTAGTAGGCCTTATAACAAGATGATTAATGGTCTGGGTTCCCATTTCCGAGACCATTGACTTATATTTTGGAGGACTCAGGAAATTCCTACTAGCCAACTGAAACTGTAACTGTGTACAGCTACAGGAAAGGCAGCGGCTTACACCAATGGTCAGTTTAGGTTCCTATTATGGGAGGGAAAGTAATGTCTTTGGGAATTCCAGTTCCATATAATTGGGATCCCTTTCGATTTCCTAGAACGATGGCCCTCTAATACACAATTTTTCCTAAATTACAGAACATCATGTGAGATACAAGATACAGTATAACTCTTTTATGGCTAGACATAACTGCGAAACAAGCGGACGATGACAATAATGACATAAATTTGCGCCAATATTTGTAATTTATAGCAAATAAAATGCCACTGTTGCCAGTTTCTGCTTTTATTTTCAAAAATAGCAGCAGAGCTAGTTTGTGATAACACTGTTGCAAGCTTCTCCTGTGTGCTACAAAACATGCGGTGTTGCTCATTTCTTTGTGTATTAAAAAAACGGTGTTGCCAATATTTGCTCTCTTTTGAAATTAGCGGTGTTGACATTTATGTACAATGTATGTAGATTTGAAAATGACAGGTGTTGCTCATTTCTTTGTGTACTAAAAAAGCGGTGTTACCAATATGTACTCTCTTTTGAAATTAGCGGTGTTGACATTTATGTACTCACAGATTTGAAAATGACAGTGTTGCCAATCTGCACACGCGTTTTTAAAATATCCTGCTGCCGGACTCAGGTACGAAAATGGCTGTTTTGCTAAATGCTTGATTTTGCGTGCCAATTGCGAAATGTCAATGAACGATTATACGAAAGTCTTAGTATATCCATTCCAAAGATCTAGGTTTACAGCATACATAGATACTATTATTTATTACGGAATCTTGGCAAGGACCAAACTGATGATTTGCATGCGTGTCACAATGTCATAAGTCATAAGGAATCCGGGCGTGAAGGACTCTGATTTATGATGGAGCCAGAATAGGGCTTGACAGGAAGATGGGACTCAATCCGTAGCCTCATAATGAGAAACTAATTGAACAATGCCTCACACCTTTGCGAATTCCCAATGTTTACTGAGCCCGGAGTTCCCTTTTAAGGTCTGGCCAGTCAGGCTCCCCTAACTTATCATTGTCACTCAATCAAGGGAAGATTAATTCCCATTTCATCATATCCAACCTTATTGAGAAAGGGAAACTGAATAGAGGCTCATTTCCAACTATTCCAACAATTTTATATTACTTTGGACTCGGCAAATATTATTGAATCGGCCTATGCGTTCTAACCTTACATAATGCAATCCCAACGTGAGGCTCCTTATCCGGACTTTGTGACGCTGTATTAATGTAGTACCATGTGGCACGTGTATCATTACTATTGTACACAATACACAACCGAAGATTGAAAATGGGAATACAGCAGCACGTGGACCTTAAGCCTTCATAGAATTCCCAATCATGCTTGAGAAGGTTAAAAAACGTGTCAGAAATTCTAAATCAAGTTTCCTTACCTATTAGCATTCCGAATGATCAATCATATAATTTAGTCACTTGTCTACCTACAATGTTGGAGTAAGCACAGGAATAGCACGTAGCAGCATTCATCGACTCAAAGTCATATGTGATCACTGGTTGCAACAATGGAGTCATGAATCCGTGTCGAGCAGAAAATTTGGCTTCCATACAGCTAATCAAGCGCTTTTAGAGCGAATTGTACATGTTCATGTATAAAAAACTTCACTGTAGCGGATTTACGCAGGCGCCAAAAATTGCACCTTCACTGAGAGTATTAAACACGTACAACGAGAAACTGTGCCGTAGAGCCGTGCACCTGGGAGGCATGATGGTCAATACCAATATATTTTCTTTTCTTTTTTTTAAACAAGTGCATGAACCTACATACGTAGAAAATAGAAACCTTGAGTAGCCCCCAATCAGCTGTAAGTATCCTAAAAGCAGTAAGAAATTAAGGTTAAGTGGAACCAAAGGGTTCAAAGTAACACGGTTCCCGCTCCTATCTCTTTGTACGGTCTTCTTTATGAAGCCTCTGGAGATTTATCTTATTAGCCGCCTAAAACGCTCTCTGGAAGCCGGGGAGCTCCCAATTCATTAGCCACAAGCCCAACATGGATTGGGCCGGCACTCCATAGTTCTGTAATGGTGTTGGTCCTCAAAGAGTTGTTGTGCCTTATTCCAAATTAGAAGATTCCTAACTGTGCCGGGAATGGGAGAGGCAATCATCCGAAACGGGAAAGAGACCCGCCAAAATTAGTCCACAATATACAACAGCGGCGGTTCTACCGCCGCAACAAGAACGCTTATCTTCCAAGACGACAGCCCCCGCACGAGTTGACATAATGTATGACCTGCACCCGGCCCAAGAAATGGGATTCTCTGGCCTAATTGTCCTAAATTGGACCCGTAATGAACTTACTGTATTCCCTGCACTACTGTACAGGCGCGGCGCGTGCAGACTTACATTGTAAGGCTATATATTACTTACTTCAATTTCAATGCGCCTTTGTGAGGCTCGTCCTTGGATGTTACTCGGATTCCTTTGGAATTTGGGATATTGTTGATTTTAGTGTAAATTTGTGCATGTCAAAGGAATTGTACAGTGGCGTCACGGCGTCACCTGGGAGCTCCTAACTTATTCATGGGATTGTATAGGAGGAAGCATGGATTCTGAAGCCCTCTTCAAGCACGTTCCATTGGAGATTGGAGTTCAAGAGCAAAGAGTATGTACTATGTATAACTAAAGGAAAGGAAAAGGCCCTCAGCACGTGAAGAGCCTTTGACGAATTTGTAAGGGAATTCAAGGCTCAAGTTTCAAGTGGGAAGTTTGTTATGTATGGACGGAGAACACGTTTGATGAATTAGAGGCTTTGGACTCGGTAATCCATAAATTAAGCTTAATTCATCAGTCTACTTACATAACGCATTATAAGCAGTTGGAACGGTAAACGGTTTGTCCTGGAATAACATGCATGGGAAGCGATTGAGGTTGTATAATGTATGTTGCAGATTGTTTAGGAAATTTCAACGTGTGTCTATGTTTGATGATTGGTAAGTTAAATGAATTGTAAATTTTAATTTTGAAATGTTTTTTTTAAAAATTATTTCTGAATGTTGGCAATAAACCAACGTTTCATGATCTTTCCAATGGTGAACTTTATTTTACAAGCCGATTCGTAGAAATTATTTATTTATTGGAAGTCAATGACAAATTAAAAACAATGATATTTGTTTCCGATATTACTTATGACATATTTTAATTAAAACGTTTAAGTAATTTCGCGCATCACATTTTGTAAAATTGCACTATTGGGAAGAGCATGAATTTTGGTTTCTTGACAATAGCAACCTTTAACGAGAATTAAAGTAATGGATATTTATTATTATTTATATACCAAAATTGGCAATGACTGAATTTAAGTTCCTAATTCCATACTGCCAAACTTCGTAAACAATCTTCAACACGTACGCTGTACGTTAGGATTAAGAAAAGAAGAAGCTATCCTTTAGTATGATAAATATCATTTCTTAACTAGGATACTGTTCTCCTTCGTGGACGGCCTGCTGTGTAATTATGGGCTCCATGACACCAAAGGAGGCTCCTTTTCTGATATGACCAACTTCGGTTCTATAATGACACGTCACAGCTATAGGAGGCCCATAAGGAACTAAGGGAGACGCCAAATCCCCAAATTATGCTAATTTAAGGCCTGGGAAAATAGGCATCTAGTATCTAGTCGCCTTGTTTCCAGACAAAGGATATGTCACTGCATATATATATTGTTAAATGCAATCCAGACAGAGTTGGCAAATTTTTTATTGGTACGCATATTTAGGTAACACGAATTGAAGCTCAGCCGGAATTTGTTATTCAATGCTATCATACTTGGAGAGTTATCGACGTACACTCTTTAAGTTTAAATATGTATACTTTAAATTCCGCAGTATAATTTATGGATCAATTTTATAATCCTATAGTACAATCTAAAGTAAGGTACCTAGCACTATACATGGTTCTATACTCTACTTTATGAATCTTTAAAATATTCTGGAAAAGTTAAATTTTTATTTATTTCGGATATGCTCAAACAGCATACATACACGCATATGTATATGCAGTACTTACTTGAGTGCCTTTTAGTAATAGAGTTCATTGCTTATATTGTACTAATCCTAACAGTATGAGTATGTCATAGTTTGCGTTCTGCTGTACTGCGAGCTACAATGGTTTCCGAAAAGTCCCACCGCCCCATTATCTGGGCCGTCCGTCTGTTCAATTTCCTCCGCCTGGCCACACTTCGTTGGGACCCGGATGCCCTGTGCCTCAGAGTCGTCGACGAGCCGGGCCTGCGCCTCGAAATATTCTCTACTGGACTCAGGCTCAACGTTCGGCCGTCCCATTGGCTCCGAATCGGCTACGTCCTCTTCACGTGGACCAATACGCTCTACTGCCTCTCCGTCCCTTTCCTGCACAGCGACTCAGTTCTGGACTCCAGCTTAGGCTTCTTGATCGGGCTCGTTGGCTGCTTCTCCTGCATTAGTCAGCTGACCATTCTAAGGTCACCGGAACGGTTCTGCTCCCACTGGAACGCCGTACTTCGGCTCAACAGTGCAATGCGTAAGTAATTTTTCAACAGTTGGCAGTTGGAAACAGTTCAACATTTTTTGTGAAATATTCCTAGTTGAGACCTCCGGCATGACCTGGCTGGAGCCGGACGGCTTGGAGCGCTTTGTTTCTGGAATAACGGTTCTGATAGTCAACGTAAGCTTGAGCTTCCCGCTCGAAGCTGTCTACTTCAATAGCGTTCTCGACTTGCGGATCTATAAAGAGCTCCTAGATGCTTTGCAGAACCTGGTGCCGCTCCCTCACAGTCGCCTGGTAGTTGTGTACCTCTACGCCGTGGTGTTGATGTTCGTGGCGAACGTCTACAACTTTCTCAATGTCATGGTCCTCCTCCTCTACTTCAATGCCCAAACCCATTGGCTGAGGAACCTCAGAGCGGCGCGGTAAGAATTAAGGCTCAGTTAACTCTGAACAGTTTCCAAAGCCTTATACTAATATAAACTGTTTTATGTATTTAACGTCATGATATTTCAGGGTAGGAAATATTGGGAACCGGAATCAAGTCCGGCTCCTCTACCGGAGTGCCCAGATCCTCCACACGGGGGTCTTGGAAGTGTTCGGGATCTTCATTCCGGCCGTTGTGACTGGAGCCGAAGTGATGGCCGTGGGCTCCCTCTACATTGTCATTCGGCTCAATGCTCTGTTTGGCGTTCTGCCGACCCTGACTGTCTTTGGACTCGCAGTCTCTACGCTGGGTTGCTTGAAGTTGGGGATTGAGGAGGCGGCAAGGATCCTGGAGCTCTCAATTGAGTTCCGCGCCTCCTCGTATCTCGAAGACACGGCGGAGAGGGTTTCCGAGGAAGAGCGCCGTTTTCTCCGCTCGTGCAGGCCCATTGCAGTCAATTTGGGCGGGGTTGCTAAGGTTACGCAGGAGACCTTTCCGGCAATCTCTCAGGGCATTATTCTAGACAACCTGATCAGCCTCCTCGTCACATTCTAGTAATTAGTCTGTGTATAAGCATGTAAACAGTCTCTACTTTCAGGATGTGGCTCTACATTGTTTAATAAATAAAATTCACGAAAAATCGTGTACTGGTTGCTTCGGTTATTTGCGCATTTTAAACATTGGATTGGGTGTAACGAAGGGATGAAAATGCAGATGTTTTGCGCGGGAAACATAAGATCAGGTCGCCCACGAGGTCATCTTCCATAATTTAGCTTGGAACAGATTACAACGGCATTCATCAAATATTACTCTGAGGTCAAAGGTCACTAAAGTTTAAAGGTGAAAGTTGTCGGATGCGTCAAACTTGTTATATTTTTCTTAAGATGGTTTATTTTAAAATTGGATTACGATGTGTAGAAATCAATGGCAGCTCAAAAACAAATATGCTTATTCGCAATATTCTTTCTGACACATTTCACGTATAATTTTAAAGTGATTCATCATCATCATCATTACATCACATTCTGAAATAAATTGCAGTATTGGAAAGAGCATAGAGTTCTGGTTTATTTCCAAACTTTAGCAAGAATTAAAAGAATTGATTCCAATACTAAAGTTTGCATTGCTTGAATTCAAGTTCCTGATTCCATATTGTCAAATTTCCAAACAATCTCCAACATGTACACTGTATGTTATACGTAGAATTATAAGAAGAAGCTACCCTTTAGTATGATAAGTATCATTTCTTAACTAGGATACTATACTCCTTCGTGGACGGCCTGCTGTGTAATTATGGGTTCCATGACACCAAAGTAGTCTCCTTTTATGATATGACCAACTTCGGTTCTATAATGACATGACGAGCTATACATCTACGAAGCCCATAAGGAACTAAGGGAAACGCTCTTGATCCTCAAATTATGCAAATTTAATGCCTGGACAAATGTACATCTAGTCCTATGCTTTCCTCACAAATCGTAGCCGATCACTTGACTTAATATGGAGATCAGCGGAAGATCCGCTTTGACACATCATTGGAGATACGATCTTGTCCTTATGCTGTGGCAGGTTCAATGAAACTCATTATAGTCAGCCAACGACTGTGCCTAGCTACTTGAAGATCCGAATCTCTTTGAGGCGTGTACTACTACTGTATGCATACATGGGCAAAATCATTCAAAAATTATTTTCAATTTCATTTTCAAAATCATTTCCAAAATCGTCAACAAATTTCCTCTACAAATCAACTCACCAAATTAAACCAATATAAACCAAAATAATTATGCGCAAAATAGAAACTCAAAATAAATTATTTAAAAGTATTCTTTTTCTTCGTCAGTCGCCCAGGGCCGGAATTGACTTCTAAATCATAAATAAAAATCATTTACAACTGACCAGAATCAAAATCAAAACCGAGTTGAGGTTCAAAATCATGATTTTGAACTCATTGATTTTCAAAATCATGATTTTGAACTCGTTGATTTTCAAAATCATGATTTTGAACTCATTGATTTTGAAAATCAAATGATTCTGCCCAGATCTGACTTCATGAATAGCCTAGCTCTAGATTCTAAATTTTTTCATGGTTAAAAACTGTCTAGTGGTTGGGTTGATTGACCTAACTTTGAACTCTGTGGCTGTTTACAAGTTTACAAGGGTTTAGAGCTGAGCTGCGTGGGCTTTGGTTGAGAAGGTGGAACAGGTGACAGGTAGCTCGTGAGATAGTAGGAAATGGGACACGGGCACAAGTACACGGCGGAGTGACACAGGATTTGTTGATCTTTGGGATCTGGGATCCTATCATAGGGGCTTAATTAATCTCTCCTGTCCCGCGCTACAGTGGCTGAGAACAAGAGCCAGCCTTCTTGTTTAATCATTACAAAGTACGCGGATTCCGGTATATACTCTCATTTTCTCCTCATTACACAAATCTGTGTCTGCAGTCTAACAGCCTAACTTCATTATTCATTATGCAGAGTAAGAGCTTCTACTGTTGAGCTAGTGCATATTTACAGAAATTTAAATTGGATGCATTTATCCAGAGACTAAAGAGTGAGTCCCTTATACCGGAGCAGAGCTCTAATCTATGTATATACAGTACATAGTAGAGTATAACTGAGTTGAGAGACTGGGCTAAATTAAGCGTAGGACGCTAACGCTAATGAAGGGCTTTACTTGTAATTGTCGTAATTCATAATAATAAGCAGAGAAAGAACATTAATATTTGTGTTGCCTAAATATATATATCTGTATATACGTTGCCACAAAACTAAATAGGGGAATGTTGGTTAGTATTCATATATGCACATATTGCTATTTTGCTTCGGGCAAATACCTCTATTTTTGGGGCAGTGATCAATTTTTGGACAGGTCAGTTTTGTCCAGTTGGGGAATACCCCTAAAGGATATGGCACAAAGTTCCCAGCAAATCCCCCTGAGATTGGTTTTGTTCAAATTTGGTATATGTACATGTACATCTCATTATCCTGAACAATGTTCAAATGGACCTCTAAGCTCTCAGATTACATATTGACTTACTGTATGGGTCACTGAATGGTCACATAGGAAAAAAATCGCATTCCGATGCATTTGGCTGAAACGTGGCATATTTACAGATCTTGACCTCCTGAACAATGATTAAATCAGAGTTGCCTCCTTGACCGATCTACGACGTTGACATCTACTATTTGTCTGAGCAATCTAAGTATGCAAAGTTTCAGCAAAATCCATCGAAAGGCACTTTTTTCCCTTTCTGACCTTCCAGTGACCCATAGAGGGTCAAGATATCGTATTAGAGCTTTGAGGTCAGTTTACATAATGTTCAGGATCTACAAGTATACCAAGTTTGAATGAAATCCATGTGAAGGCGATTTGCGGTGTACTTTGTGCGATATCATTTAGGCTATATTCAATGTTGGGGCATGTTGAGAATGAAAATATATGTGCAATATTGCTGTGTACACAGTACACATAGAAAATCTATAATCAGGTCAGGAATTTCCCCTTCAACTTTGTAACTTTCATAAAGATTTATTATTAGGACCTGCATCCTGTAAAGGATGCCTACCTGCCTCTTGAGAAAAATTAAATGAAACTATCAAAGGGCTTCAAAACTCCGCCTGGAGCTAACTTGACTTTGATGAGCTTACTCTAAGTGATTACATCGTATATGGGAACATCTTGAACATTAATTTTTATGGATTAGCCCAAGTTCCGGTTCCGTTATATAGAATTTTCGAATATCCGCTTCCCTATAACATAACATGATATATACCTTCAATAATCGATTTAATATCAATGCCGCTCAAAAAATATAGGCTTCAGCCCTAAACAAAATATGCAAGTTAGCTAATAAAATATAGATGAAGGTCTTCTTCCCACTCTCGCTTAATATTCCCCGAGCTAAATAAGTCGAAGTTATTGGGGAACATCTAGATTTGTTCATTTCTATGTGTTTTGGGCTGGAATCAATTTTTGCGGCTAAGATTTGCACTTTTGAGCTGGAATCAATTCTTAGGCTAAAAATCGACACTTTTTGGGTTGGAATCCATATTTTTAGCTAAAATCTTCACATTTTGGTGTTAAATCCTTATTGTTAGCTACAATCTACACATTTAGGTGTTGAATCCCTAATTTGAGCTAAAAAATCTACACATTTTGGTGTTGAATCCCTATTTTTAGCTACAATCTACACAGTTAGGTGTTGAATCCCTATTTTTAGCAAAAATCTACACATTTTGGTGTTGAATCCCTATTTTTAGCTAAAATCTACACTTTTTGGCTGAAATCTATATTATTTGGGTATAATTAAATATAAGCCTTCATAATTTACTAAAATATGAATATGCTCAAAATTCGTACTTTGCGTCTTTAATACAATAGCGAGAAATCTTACCTTGTCCTACGCTAAATTCTTCAAACAGTAGTAAATGCCGTTACTTAACCATTTAAAACAATAGTAAATTTTTGCTTACCTCGTAGAAATAGAACAAATTAGTTTGGTTGCCAGTAGCATTGATGAGGCCGGTCCCATTCTCGGCCATTAGACACAGCTCTTCCGGCCCGGTCCCCTCAAGCTCGGGCCCGCAGTCCAGCCCACTGCTATTGTTTTCACGGCCTGTCACGTTCATTCTGCTTACAATTAATTCCAGAACCCTAAACCTTCATTTTTCTACAAGACTCTGGGACGGGCGAATCGGCCCGCTTCTCACATGTCCCGCAGTAACTCAAGAGGGCCCGTAAAAAGTTTCGTCGGGACCGGAAGGCTCAGACAATGGCCCGTGTCCCCAAAAGGCAGGCTGGGACAGAATAACAAAGTTTTAAGTGTGGTTCCTTGTCCCGTCCCAGTCCGTCTGCGGGCAGTCCGACTGTCACTCTCCCACTATTTTACTATTATTCTCCTGTTCTTGCCCACGCTTTCAATTAGAGCCCGGCCCGAAACCCTATGACAACAGGCCAGCCCAGCGGTCAAGAGTAATTGTGTGCCCAAGGCTGGGCAAACAGACTGTCGGATCTTAATGGGCGGATTTTATTACCAATGTCACCCTACTTGCGTCACCTTTTAATTAGAGCCCGAAGTCCGGGTCTCCGCCGAATCAACAAATAGCTGCGGAGCCTAATGAAACGGAATCGGGCCGGAGGGGCGGGGATCTAATAAGATTGGGATGATGAGGCAGGCCGAACAGTTCTTGAGATCTGAATAAGGAAGATGATGGGAGCGGAGTGAGAAGGATGGGAGCTCCGGCAGGCCTTTTCGCCCTTTCCGGAATATACTGCATTCTAGTACATACGTTAGGGCGGGCTGCCGGGTTCCCGGGTCCCGGCAACGCATGTCTGGCCCCTTCCAGCCTCTTCCCATCCCAAATACTTTAAAATCCAATTTTGAAGGGACTGAAAAGGTGTGACAGGTTTAGGGAAATTCAATTTTGGATTAAATTCGGGAAAAGTGGAAAGTCGGAAGTTCTGGGAAAATACGCATTTAAATAAAGACCTGATAGCTTTGGAGGACGAAAATAGTGCGCCTTGAATAAGCCAATAAAGTCTACTTGATGAGGACGTCCTGAACTGTTGTAGCATTTAATATATGTATGTACACAATAAACAGGGAGAAATATACAAAGAAATATTACTGTTTTCCCAAATTATTTTATTCAATTAACAATTAGCCTATATTTTTAACTTTTTACCCAAGGCGAAAGAAAGTCTTTTTTTTAATATTTTGAAATTCAAAAAATGAAATATATTTCGTAATAACTCTTCGGGGAAGCGTGGGATGATTTTTGAGGCGTGCTTAATATCAAGGAAACTGTGACAGCTTGTCCTGTACTATAAATTGTGGGCCATCCTCTGTAATTTTCCTCATACTTTTAAGGCAGGCCATAAGATCCCATTGATTCGCTATTTTTGCAATAGGCATTTTTCCCGTCTAGCTTACAGAAGGAGAGTGATATTGGCAATACTTTTGGATCCCATTTGGGTCACTCACGTCATGCACTCATTCCCTGTTTCTACGACTGTCTATTTGTTTGTAAATAAAATAGACGTCTCCGGTGGTATCGAAGCTGGCTCCTCAAAGGAACCTTTTTCATTTGACAGAAAATTGGGCTAAAAGGGGGAAAATGTCAGGCCAAACTCCCGTCCTGAATTTAATGGATAGGTTCTCCGTTGACGATTTTGTTTGGGCCAAGTATTGCTATTACATAATGTATAGGTAAGCCAAGGGCTGCAGTTGGTGGACTCCCGGAATCAAACCTATTGCCGAAAACTAAGGTTTCTAAAGGGATGCCTTTCATTAAGCTGGAAAGTATTTGGGGCTCCGCAGACGTCTTCACCTCCATTTTCAATCAGCATGCCTTTTAGGAAGGATAGTTGCGTGCAGCCTGTCTCTGTCAGCCCAAATTCCGAATGTTGGAAGAAGTAATAGTCAAATTACGGAGACTTAGACAATTTCGCGTGGAAGGCTGTTAGAGCCAGGCAGAAAGGGTCGGAACTTCGTGGTTTTGTGGGTATTTTATGGCAATTTAATAGGATACAGTGTCTACTAAAAGTTGCGTGGACCGTCTAGGAAGTCTAAAGGTGGCAACATTCAGTATTCCCTATTATGGAGATAAAACCCACTCTTGCGCCATGTTGCCATTGATTGAGTCCAATGTGTTAGGGCAGGTTGCAGTATTTTTCTGAAGCTAGAGTCAGATATTCTTGCGCCCTTCCCATTGTTGCCAAATTTTACTTCAGTAGGAAGCCCCATTTTACTATACCGGAATGCCGAATTTTCCTAAAGCAAACTCAATTTTTGGCTGTAGTACCGTGTTGCCACATTTTGTCCAGACTACAGGCTTCTTCTACTGTGCCGTATTTCCCAAATATACTCGACTTACGTCTTATTTTGATAAGCAATGTTGCCAAATCGCGTGCCAGCGACACGCCAAGCTTGTATATGCCTTGTAGCCAGCCAACATTTTCTCAAGCAAAACGGCTCCGGTAACTATCCAATGTTCCCAGATTTTTCTCAAGCTTCACGCTAATGCGACTAAAGCCGAGTTGCCAAATTTTCCTTAAGAAATACGCCTCATTTGGATATGCCAATTTTCCTTAAGCTTCTGCTATATAATCTTGACATACAGTTTTGCCTATTCCTGCTTTAGGAAGATGCCGTGTTGCCACCTATAACTACATACATATATGCCCAACTTGACCTTCATTTTAGATTTATTCAGGCTTTAATATTTCATGTTGCCAAATGGTTTCATTCCTCCTTGTTGCAAAATCCATTCACTCCGCCATGTTGCCAAATTTAGTTAGTAATTCCCTGCACTTTCTCCAATGTATAGGTAATCCAATTTTTTCTTCCAATTCGATTCTTCCCATGCAAAAAATTGCACTCATAAATCCCTAAATTCATACATTACAAGGAGCTCATAGTTGCAGGTGCAAAGATTCCCACGAACATAATTCCACACATGAATAGTCAATATTTAGCCCCATAAAAATCCCGAAATTGGATCTTGGGATCTGCCACAGCGTTTCGCCGTTAGCTTTAGCATACATGAAGGGGCCTTCCGTGCAGACTGACACTAAACACTTCATTCCCACCTATTACGTCTTCCTGAGTCTGAGGAGATGAGTGAATGGAGGCGTTAGAATTCCCTTTGAATGCATTAGGGTCGCCAAGGAATATCTTCATCTGTATCTGTCCCAAGGTATATATGGGCACATACGTATCTCTGTGAACACATGGCAGGCCTCTTCTTTTGAGGGGAAGTTCCGCCTTCCATCCTTTGTGACGAGAACTTTTATGAGGCCTGTCAGCCCCGAGTCAATGGCTCCCTCCTCTTAAAGAAAGCAAACCAACTTTGAGCCTAAACTTAGCTTTGTAATCCTAGCCCTAGTGTCAACAGTTTTTAAGACGACGCAGGATGGGCTAGGGTTAGGGAATTATAAGCCACCAAATCAATTTTTGGGCCAGAAGCCTCAGTCTCAACCAAACCCATGTTAAGGAAGCGGCAGCGGCTATTGATCGGGGACCGCTCTAAAGAAGACACGTCTAGCCTTGGCAGAAGGGCTAGAGACTCTTTTATGGGCGGCTTGGTACTACTAATTTCAGCTAAACAAAAGACATTCCCTGGGATCTAAATACCGGGGATGCAGGATGCATTAGGGCCTATTAATCTTAGGCCGACCCGCGCACTTCATGCTCGGATACAATTAAAACAATAAATCATTCCGAGGCGGCGGAATCTACATAAAGCTAATTTCATTCTTGAGCGGGACCCCGGCGCCACGCGGATTTTAAGGCTCTGTATTGTATTGCGGAATTTCATAGGCCAGACTTCACGCTTTTCCAGTACATTGTTATATGTATTTCGGCAGATATAGTTTCTGAGCGCCAAAATAGAAATTTAGCGACCGCGAAAAATGCAACATACCATTTATTTTATGCCACTCTGTATTTTGACCGCCTTGTGACTATTGTGTGAATATTGAGGCCTCAGGCGGTGAAAGTCCCGCATTCAATATTGCCCTTGGGAACGCTTGACGCAATTTCGGTTCCGCGAAATAATTACACAACAGGCTGAGTATCAATAACGGACAATGTTTACAAAAATATTCGCATTTTCATATTTTGGCCTATTCATACGATTACAAAGGCAGACTCAACAGCGTGTGAAATACCGAGTTTTGCAGTCAGACTTACCTGTATATACGTATATGGAAAATGTTCTGGAAGAAGAGAGCTCTGTTCCGCGGTTCAGTTACATATTGCATTGTGTGGGAAGATACAGAAATCCTTGTGTCGGCTTATTGTTTTATAGAATGCTCTGTATTGTAACGTGTGGAGAAAGTGACAGGTAGGTCTGAAGGGCTCGAATAAAACATATTCTTACAGGAGTTCCGTAAATCCAGTGACTCGGAATCGGATCCAACTGCATCCCGCCTACGCCAGGCTTAAGTTCAGTGGGACAAGGTATTCAGAATTTCATGCCTGACAGTGTATATGAATATCTGCATGGCTGGATTAAACACAATAAGCTGTAGCTGGGCCAACGCTAATATCACTGAACTGTGCCGTTATTGGAATTTCAAGGAAAGTCAGCTCAGTTTCCATAGGATTAGGCTTGAAGGGATTTCCTGACAATTTGGCCAAAATAGGAAAGATTGGAATACGGCTTGCAGATCCCAGAACTCAGATTTTGTAGGATGTTTCATTTTTAGAATTAATCTTGAATCAGTGGTAAAATGGCTTTTTCGGGTTTTTTTTATCTACGGCTGAGTAATTCAATGTGTTACCCATTAAGGACCTTGAATACTGTTACCAAGTGAAAGCACCGTGGAAAGTAGAGCATACGGGCCCAGCCTGGTTCCTCCCCTCAAGTTTCAAGGCAAAGATCAACTTTGTTTATAGGAATCCCCCGAAGACGTGGGAATGAGCGTGTAAATAGTTGTTACGATTGATGGATTTCTGGCGTGGGTCGTAATCAATCAAAGAGCCTACTATGCAAATTTACACAATGTTATGACTATGGACATGGACTCAAGAGATTAAGCAGATATGCCTGGTTCGCCCTAGACCTTACTTTGCTTGTGGTATAGGTACTATAAGTATAAACGGTCTTTTTCTGTATGGTAAATGTCTTTTTTGAGCCGAAAAAAATATCCATTACCGAAAAAAATAGACTCTACCGAAAAAAAGACTACTAAAAAAACTTAAATTTCTAAAAAAAAAAGCCTTTACTAAAAAAAAGTACTTTACCGATAAATATAGACTTTACCGATAAATATAGACTTTTCCGATAAATATAGACTTTACCGATAAATATAGACTTTACCGATAAAAAAATTGACTTTACCAAAAAATACTACCGAAAAAATAGACTTTACTAAAAAACGAATTTACTAAAAAAAGAACTTTACCGATAAATATAGACTTTACCGATAAAAAGAGACTTCACCAATAAAAATAGACTTTACAGAAAAAAAAACTTCACCGATAAAACAAACTTTATCGATAAAATGCACCTTACCGATAAAAATATACTCTGCCGATAAAATGATAAAAATACACTTTACCGATAAAAAATACTTTATCGATAAAAGTTTACTTTACCGGTACAAATATATTTTACCGAAAAAGGATAGACTTTACCGATACAAATAGACTTCACCAAAAAAATAATTAATCAAATGTAGAAGTTGACTTTTTATCCCTTACTTTTACAATTTAAAAAGTAATTTCCGTAGGACTAATCAATGTAAATTGTTGACGCACACCTGGATATATTAGTTAGAAATAATTTATTTAAGCTTCGAAATTACGTATTTGCACTTTTTTGCGGTATATTTATCGCTGTTTTACTTCATATTAGCATACGGGAGTTAGTATAACACTGTGAAAATCAACTCCACAGAATTCTACAATTTTTTCGGGTTCCCGTTATTTTGCTTCATTGAAGTATATATATTCTGGTATTATATTCTGGTAAATATGTTTTCCCTTTACGCTCTGCGTTTTGGTTTGGCCTACTTTTGGATTTCCAATATAATAAATATTTTTGAGCCTTTCATCTGGAATATGGAATCTACGGTCCTGTAAAGTGAAACCATAAAGTCGAGACTTCGGTTCCTATTGCCATCCGACAAATACCTAAATAGTAAATACTACACAGTACGCGGGTGGGACGTAGACGAGACATTTAGAAACCGAATACGGGTTCAGAGGCGAGACAAAGGGGAGCCAGAGGATCCATAGAATATTTTATAGTATTTCTGAAAGAGATTAAAGGAACTGAATGTAGTGTGAAATGGGGATATAAAACATCAAGCTCTCATCTTCCGCCAACCGCCAACACAGATTCTTCTTCTTCAGGCTTGGATCTGGATCTGTATGAATGTGCTGTGGGCGGGTTTGGAATTCAGCCTCAATCCCAATCTGCGGTCTGCGGATAGGACAACATAAATAATTAATCCATCAAATAGACCCGGCTCTTATTAACCAAACTCACCCAATGTAAATAGAGTACATAGATGAGAATCTTGTGAATTGCATTTACATTTGGGGCTCCAGCTCCAGCCTGCCAATAGCTTCGAGCTGACGTTGTAGGAATCCCGGGTAATAAGTCAAAGAAGTTCTGGAACGGGGATCATAAGTCATGAGCAGGCCGAGCCCCGGCTAAGGGGAAGCGGACTAAGAGATACGGCCGTCACTATGCATTACTTATCATAAATGGGAAATAAGTCAAAATTCGGGGTGACGCCAGAAGGGCCAAACAGAACGAGAATAGGCTCTTCCAAGAATGCTAAATTAAGCTTAACCTAATGTATTGCATGCTTGTATTTTTGTTTTCGGGTAAAAAAAAAGTATACAAATGTGTGGAAGAATTTCAGAAAAAGAATCATTCAAAAATAGACGAACAATTAATTTAAAAAAATTTCTACATTCGTTAATGTATACCTGCTCCACATAATCCAAGAAATATTGTATTTTTATTAATTATTACAAAGCAAGGAAATTCTAGAAACTTATACTTATTAGTTGATGCCGAATTATTTTTTTACCAACAATTTACGCCCAAACCGGTAGAGTCTATATATTATCCGACTCGGTAAATGCAGGTCAAAATACCGCATACCACCCTGTTTATTTAAACAATTGATTTCTCAAGGCAACAAAAGGGCATTCTATGCTAAGTGCACACATTTACGTCTTATTTCTGTTTATCTTATTTGAGGCCTACGGAAGATAAATAATTTACAGTAAACCCCAGGGATTTACGACATGGCGTGCACACTTCTAAATTTTAAAATCTCCCGCACCTAAATATGCCTGGGTGAGCACGCAGCTGTCTATGTATTTTACATATAAACAGGAAACAACTAAACTCTGATTTTGATTCTGGCTAACGTCCCATCTAAACAATTACGGTTACAAGCTGTTACAAGCCATAAGCTTGTTTACACGGATTTATTAAAATCTACTTTATCGTAGTGCGTAAGTTGCCAAAGCCTGCCTATTTTACGAGACCTGCCATTCGGTTAAAAGGTTGAATAAAGAAGAGGGGAAGTCACAACAAGCCTAGATGGCTCTGGATCTCAATCTTAAAGTGGACATTTTGTAGCTGTACTTTTCGCCTGTTCAGTTTAAATGGGGGTTAAGGCCGGAGCGCGGAAGGCAGAGAGTCAGATTTTACGACTAGAGAATAATGGGCAGGAATTTGGATTTAGGTCTCTGGAGGGCCCATTGTGGTGTCACCTAAAAGTCAATAAAACTGATTTATGTCCCATAGTGTTTGGGCGGCGTTAAACGGCGGTTACATTGTACTGTGGCAGTCCCACTTCAGAAGCGCCATACGGCTCCGGCCTGTCGTCAATAAGGAAATGGACTCCTGCACGCCAAACTTCCTCACTCCCAAGGCTCTAGCCCGCTAATTACTCTCATTACTTACACCTTGGCGCCCAAAAGGCAGTTTAGTTCGGAGGACTTATCCAGGCTCCTAATAGAATTCTGTAGACTACACCACTTGGCACCCAATTCCCGCCCCATTCAATGGAAATGAACTCTAACTGAAATGAAGCCGTAAATCTCGGGAAAAGGCCTAATGTAGTACCTGGTGAACATAATACGCACATTTTCGCAGAGACGTCTGAATATATATACACATATAACAATCTACAACATGTATTGTAGAATAGCCGAACAAGCCCGCGCTAACGCGGTACGAATAAATAAGGCCATCTCTACAGTTCTAGGCTGCAGTACATGCGCATACAGTATGCTAGCTAGCATAAGCATCTTCCTCCTTTATGGCACCGTGTAGAAAATGGAGTTATACCCTTAACGTTAGCGCGGGCTTGTTTAGGAGGTTCCATATAATTTACCGAATAACAAGCCAGTAATTGGAGTTCGTCAAGGAAGTGAGCTCAAGCAAGGAAACCTTCTGGAATTCACTAATGCTCTTTTGTTATGCTTCCCACTGCTGCAAGGCTACCCAAGTCTCCTTTCTCATGAATTTGCATGCCAATTCTAAGTGTATTTCCTCATAAAGTCCTTTATTAAGAGTGCCTCATTGACAGCGGCCATAATTGGAGTCCATTAGCAAGGCTTTTCCGGGAAATTGCCTCCTGAGCTCCATTGCGTGGTGGAGAGCCTTCCTATTTTCTATTGTTTTTACAAATGAGTTCAGCTTAGACTAAGCCGAGCCGTTTTGACATGAACAAATAGGCGGTCGGGGATATAAGGCATGAAATAAGCATTAGTGTAACTTATAACACATGATCCCGGGTATCAATTTCCTGTCCGCCTATGTTACGGCCTCAGCGTCTTCCCGCGGCATTGGGACTCCGTACTCTCTACAGAGCCTATTGTGGGCTACCTCTAACATGCGGGAACCCGCCGGGAGAACATAAGGTAATCCGGAAGGATCTAGACCCAATCCCGCTCCCTGAAGTTGAGAAAACATTAGGATTAGGTACATATAATGTAGTGTACAGTGGTATGTTGTTTCTGGTTCAAAGACTCCTCCGAACATGCCTCAGCTATCACGATGAGTTGAATAATGTCTCGAGTCTTGAAGCCCTCAAGTTCCCAAAATCGTCTATCTTTATTCATGGAGGCTCTAGGAGGCATCTAATAATAACTTTTGCTCTAGTTCAGAGCATTTATGTACGAGACATATTAGATCCGGGCTCTTGGAACTACTAATATTTGCGTTCCTTGGGTATGGAAGTCCAACCGGAACCAATCCGAGTCCGCAGGCGGCCTACAAATACTGTAATTAGCTGAATTAATCCCATCACAATTACTTATGGAGATGTGTGAGATGCACAGGTTGTATAATATGTTTACACTCTGCAATGTTAGCGTCCTTTGATCATATGTGGACTGAGAGAGATGACGTTGACATTAAAATGTATACAGAAAATACTAATTGAGGAGTCCCGTCCTTGAAATAGAGTAACATGGAAACTCGAGCTAGTCTATTTAATTAAAAGGCTAATTAATTTGGATCCGGATCCGGACCTTGGACCTCCATGACACAGTTTTCATACATTGTGCAATATTTGTACGGGATTCGGAGAGAAGGGCAACAAGGGCAAGGTAGAAGCAAATTTGTTTTATGAGCTTCAGGTTAATTCCGGTCCGGTTCTCAATTCGGGACTGGAACCGTGAACCAGTAATTTCATAATATACATTTTTTACGGAAATTTGATATATCGAGTCCCGAAAGCATGAGCCAAAGTAAGCAGCTGCTTGGGAATTTCCGGAACCAAGCTCACAAAATTGAGTGCTTCCGACACGCAATAGGGCAAAAATTGCCGCAACTAAATTTTAAGGTCCTTTTTCTCAAATGGCACTCTGTCTAAGCGCGTCTAAGCTAAGTCTGCGTTCACGCTCTACGCTGTATACTTTGATTCTTTTACATATAATTGATGTTCAACCAGATATAGAAAGGATATTTTGAAGGTGCTTCATTGATCTGATATGGCGCTTCACGTAATTTGAGTTTCAAACAAGTGATGCTCTATACTACACAGAGTCTACTTTGAGTTTAGTCACGTGATGCTTGGTCAGCTGCATTGTGTCATTTGAGTCTACATAATAAATCTGATAAAAGTGCCACAAATCGGAGTGTTTCAGAATTTTGAAATACGTTTAGTAAGCTAGCTGCTTTTAGATTTAGTTTGATATAGCGCTTTGATTTTATATACAAGTGCTGTAATTTTAATCTATGCTTTATTTGAAAAAAATATATAATATATAAATTCTAGACCGGTTCAGTTCGGACCTTTAGTGTGTCCAGCTCTGTTCTGTACACATCAGCTGAGAATTCAGTTGTTTCCTGGAAGCCTGAAACTAAAGTAAGGTTAAACTTGCTTACGCTCCGACTCATTCTATTGTATTCTACTCGTAATATTGCATCCTTTGGGAGATGATATGAAAATGTGTCCCCTGTCCTGCGTAATAATTATAACTGAGTACTCGTGGGCCTGGGCCGGAATAAGCTCTCTCCATTATTATGTTGACAAGGAGAAAGCATTAGTTGCTCACACAAAGGCAGAGCCAGGCCTTCTTCTGGAATACTCTAATACTCTGTAGGTTCGGAAATAAGGAAACTTTAATATTTCACTGGAACTTATTAAAAGGGAAGGAGGAACTATAAATGAGCCAAGGAAGCGCTGAGGACACTTTTCACTCACACAGAGCACAATAAGGGATAAGCCGCTTTCTCCGTAAGGAGAAAGTATAAGGCCTTCCTTCATATATAAATGCTACCCAGAAATAGAGGGATATTTTAATCCTATGAGCTTATACTCTAAATTATGCGTAGAATTTGGGAAAACAAGGGAACTGGTGGCCCAGAGATTAATCCCATGTACTACGTCAAAAGTAACAGTGAATACAGAATGCACCAAAGGGACATCAGGCGTAATACGTATTAGGAATTTATAAGCACATCCCAAGTCCCGGTAACCTTTGGCCCTTAATATTTAATGGTTCCAGGGACTTAGTAGGCAGAATCCAGAGCCCACATCCTGTCAAGCCTCATTCCCTTTTGACAAATTCATATGTAAATAGTACATAAGTAACTTTCCGTACTTTGTACTGCGTTCCCCTTAAATATTTACGTATTGGCGCTACAGTTCGGGAGACTTGCACTTAAACGCTCAGGCTTTCTCCTGCGTCCAGTCCTCATGCAGATCTTCATTAGGAATCACTCATAAGGCCAAACCACTTCCTATATTTACTTTGGAAGGCCTGTAATTATGAGTTTCCGCTTCCTCGCCAAAACTCAGCATTTCATGCCTAATTATCATTAAGTCTAATTACCAGAGCCGTAGCGTCGAATTCCGGGCCCTGGTCCGGTATGGGTCCGGGGCCCTACATTTTATTGCCGAATTTTATCG
>JAQFZY010000368.1:0-31143 GCA_034696285.1 Hypogastrura burkilli
TATTTAAGCGTTGCACATGTATCGTATCTTTTTGTATTGCAGAACGCGGTTTCTATCAGTTAAGACTGTTTATTGTTCCTTGTCTTGTGAAGGTTTGGATTGCCACAACAGTTGGAGCTTTTGATTTGATTGATAATCCGTCATACATTGTTTAGATTTCGGCTGTATGGCTCCTGGAAGTCGGAGGAGCGCATCCGTGCCCATCCTACGCTGATCAGGAAGAGAGTTGATTTGGTTAAGCAGGTGAAACAGCTGATGAGACGACTGTCGAAGGAGAATGTAAAGTTTATGGGCCGACAATTGGGGAAACTGTCCCATTCAATGCCCTCTGTAGTTTTTGACTACGTGAGATGATATTTTATTCTGATTAAGTGTGCTTATATTTTGCGTACTGTGCCATACATTCTAACTTCAGCACGATGTTGTGTCGGAGTTTTTACACCCACCCAGGAGATCCTGTTCAGCCTTTTAAATCTCAATACCAACCAACCAAAAACCTGCTTTATTTACTCTCAACACTTTCTCCACAGAATAGCTTCCCAGTCTCACGTCTAAATCGCTGAAAAGGAGTTCTTGGGTACTATTACTGGGTGTAAAAACTCCGACACGGTAGAATGCATGGCACAGCATACAAGATAGATATATTGCTGATGTAATTTGCTTTGTAGGTCCTGTCTCAGGTTCAACTCTTCGACAACTTAATTATACCTGTGATTGATGCTTTGAAATATTTGAGTCCCCTTGGGTATGATGTACTTGGATATTGCGTGCTTGAAGCTCTGTCTCCTGCAGATTCCCGGAATAAGCAAGTCAATGAGCTTTCTGTGGTACGGCACATTTAATGAAGATACGCGTTTCGAACAAACGAAAATAATATACAAATGTAAAACCTAATAGTATAGCGTTTGTTTGGTTTCTTTGCTTAATTTCTATTTGTGTCTTCAGATGCTGACTGGGAACCGTTCAAGAACAAAGCATGATGGATCAACTATTGCTCCTTGGATTCAGAATCTTGCATCATTTTCAGGATCAATTTGCAAGAAGTACTGCTTTGACCTTGTACCCTTACTTCAGTACGTTGCTAATCAATTGAAATCGAAGCAGAGCTTAGATTTGCTTTTGCTGAAAGAAATTGTTCAGAAAATGTCTGGAATTGAGGCGGCTGAAGAGATTACAAGTGATCAGCTGGAAGCTATGGCTGGAGGTGATCTTTTGCGATCTGAGGTAAAGTACCAATACCTAATTAAATGCTTTTGTTATGTAGACACTGTAATACTCTTAATTTATCTTGTTGCTCAGTCAGTATTATAGAAGGCTAAATATTGGTCGATAAAGACACGATAAAGTACTTTATCGAGCCCGAGCGTATACCTGAATGTGTATAAGTGTAAACTGCAAAGTGTAGATTGGTAGATTATGCTTGACTCTAGTAATGAGGGAGGTATAGCTGACTAGCAGATCCAGCTGCAATTAGGAATAAAATTCTCCGTTCTCAACCCGATCATACTTTGAATCTTGGAACTTTGACTTTGAAAACTAAGAGTGAATTTTTATATTTCTTTACTCTAATTACAGGCGGGGTCCTTTGGTCAAGTAAGAACGAATAAGAAGAGTGCGACCCGGCTTCGGGAGGCGACCTCCGAAAACGACCTGGCAGTCACCCTTTGCATATTAATGGCTCAACAACGAAACAGCATAATTTATGATAATTACCAAGAAGAGCTTCACACTAAGTTGGTGGGAAAATTGTACGACCAAGTAAGTAGAACACTTGAGCTTGTAGTGTAGCAAAAACAGTAGTAATTCAGTGTCTCAAGAATCATCAAGGATCCTTTTCATTGACGGACTCATCCTCTTCGTTCACTAGTGTCAGGACACATTGATTCAATTTGGAACGTTCTTGGCTACATCGTGCACCCTAGACGAATATTCTAAGAAGATTCCGCCGCTACAAACTCTCGTGGAGGAGTATCATGTGGACTCAGATGCCGCATTCTTTCTTTGGAGATACTTGTTTACGTATTTTATTAGTGTAAGCTTAATATCCTCATTCCGCACGCCCCAATGCTTCTATCAATCTGGCATGGAAGAGCGCACGAATTCGTTCCCGGTCCAAAGCCTTTAATGAATTGTCATGTGTCCTTTGCAGTCCAAGTACGACGAGTTAAGACGTGCTGGGAAGTCACACAAGAGATTGACTACGGCTCAACTCCAACAAAAGTATATTGAAGCCTCAAATATTATCCTGGACCCAATCACGGACATGATGAAAAATTATCTTCCCATGAGAACCTGGGAAGACATTTCTCCCCAGTTTTACGTAACATTTTGGTCACTCACTCTATATGATCTCTTTGTGCCTAACGAAGCATATGCTAGAGAAATAGCTCGAGTGAAGCAACTCGGCATTGCAGCAGGCGAAAATAAAGATATGACTTCAAGTAAACGGAAGAAAGAACAAGAGAGGTGTCATCAACTTATGGAAAAGCTTCAGGACGAACAACGTCGACAACGTGAGCACGTCAATCGTGTGATGGCCAAACTGAGTATGGTAATATTTTACTGACAAATTATAAACTAATGTAAATTTTTTGCATGATATATTACCGGAAAAGCTGATTTTTGAATTATGTTCTACAGGAGAAAGAGAACTGGTTTGCACCCAGAGCCCAAAAATCTGCAAAAAATGAAGCCGTCACGGCATTTTTACAACTTTGTTTGTTCCCACGATGCATTTTCACGGCCCCAGATGCTCTGTATTGTGCCCAGTTTGTGACAACCATTCATCTGCTTTCAACGCCTAACTTTTCCACGCTTATATGCTATGATAGGGTAAGTCATCATTGAGCATGGACTTGGACTAAAGGAGCTAAAATTGTTATTATGGATGAGCATAAGATGAGTTGGCACTTGGCACTGGTTACAAGGTACGTTTTAAAAACTTTTGTAGATCTTCTGTGATATTATTCATACTGTCACATGCTGCACTGAGAACGAAGCAAATAGGTATGGCAGATTCCTCAACGCTTTACTCGGAACTGTAATGAAGTGGCACGGGAACAAGGATGTATTTGATAAAGTAAGGACGGCCGTTCTATGCATATGTATAAAACAAATACAACCAGTGCTCCAATCTGACTATGAGAACATGAACATGATGATTCTTATGATTTAATGTAGGAGTGTGCGAGTTTCCCTGGCTTTGTTACCAAGTTTCGCGCTGCAAATACATCTGTCACTGACAGCAACGACCACGTTGACTATGAGAATTACCGCCATGTTTGTCACAAATGGCATTACAAAATTACCAAGGTATGTTGCAGTCTACACGTCGAGTGCTTGAGAGTCACTTCACCGTAAATCGGGATCAAATTGGTGCAAGGAATTGTGAATTTTAAAAAAATCGAGAAAGGACATAAACTATGTTTTTTCATTTAGTGCGTTATTGTGTGCCTGGAGTCCAAGGACTTCATTCAAATCCGAAATGCACTGTTGATTCTAATGAGAATCCTGCCAAACTACCCCAAAGTGTTAAACTTGGCCAATGCCGTGGATCGATGGGTTGAGCGGGTAATTAAATCATATTTGTTTCTTGGAGTGCGTAGCCTTAATTATAGGCTTTCATTGCAGTAAGTACCATCTCCATTGACTGCTCTTGTTCTGTACAAATTAGGTCCGTGCTGAGCAGAAGGAGAAGAGGGCTGATCTCTTTGCTTTGGCTACCAGCTACATTGGTCAGCTGAAGGCCAAGATGCCGACTCTGATCACAGAGGATGCCTTTCACAGGAAGTCTTGGGACAAAGGGACAGAGGTTAAGGTTGTGAAGCCCGGAGAAGTTGAGATGAAGGTAGAGGAGCTGATGAATGCGTCCAAGGAGAAGTCCTCACGGAAGAGTGGGAGCGGGAGTGGGAAGAGCGAAAGCAAGGGCTCAAGCACTCACAAGGACAGTAAGGACAGAAAGAAGAGAAAGCTAGAGTCCAAAGATAAGGAAAGCAAGCCCACCCTGTCTGCCTAATATTTTAATCTTAAAACTATTAGCTCCACCCTGCTTGAGCTCTATATGAAATTCACAATCTTCAGAATCTATACTATACACTTTTTCGTTTACTTGATTTAATAAAATGTTTATATTTTTGTAACGTCAGCAAAGGGGTTAGGCCGAGGTCTCTTTCTTTGGCGAAGCATCGGAAGGCTTTGGCGGTGGCATCTTCATCAGCTGAATGTCCCTCCTGTTCCTGCAATAGTAATTTAGGGACTCAGTCGGGTATTAGAAATTCCTAGTCAGTAGTTTGGTCATCAATGTGATTTACGTTCGGTCTGCTGCGTTAACCGTCTGCGTATTTCTCTTGGCCTGGTAATACCGGAATCCGAAGAAGCCAATAAAGATAAAGATCCCTAGCACGAGCAGAATAACCCCGGCTGTTTTGAAGCTGCTCACTGCAGAGTGCTCACCGTCCTCTAAGAAAGGCCAAATCGAAAAAAAAGGTTTTGTACTTTTGACTCCGGACAAATTGATCACAATCGGTGCTATTGCAGCTTGTATGTAGAAGCTGATAAGTCTGCTTGAGGTTGCGGGGAGAATGTCACCGATTTATCTGCCCCTTATATGACACATCAGCTTTATAAAGAACTCACACCAAAAGAGGTTCCAAACTCGTTGCCCCTAACAATAGTGGTTCTTATGAGCATTACTCTATTGTATCTACTGAATTCTTAGCTTATTATCTACTGACTTAATTATCTACTGACTAGCCGAGGCCAGCGCAGCGGCCGAGTCTCAGTTATTAAATACTCTAAGACTGAATTATTGTAGTATTGTCAAATGGTCTTAATCTTTGGAAACATTAGTGGGTGGTCCCTATATCAGTTTCCATTCGGCACACTGTACTGTTCTCAATTTCTATTTAAATGTATTGCTGTATAGTACTGCATGATTTACGTATACTACTAGTAGGCACTATATTAACTTACAAGTAGACGCATGTTTTAGCCTAAGTTACAACTTTTGAGATTTATTACAACATTCAAACGATTAGTGATTAAATTTTTTAAAAAACAGTGTGGATTTAGCCTCTCTCCGATAATACTAAAGGAGCTCATGAGGTAAGTTCGGTGTTAGTGTTTTATGTTATCAGGCACCCTTTGAAAACCTTGCAGGTCATTACAGGTACACATAAAATTGAACAAGCCACAACTTGGTTGTCTGGACTTTTTGGACAGCACCGTTACTGGCTCTTAGACTGAGACTGTGCTTGAGACATAGGGCTCTTCGTCGTAGTGTATAAGGATGGGCTGTGGGAGGGGTGGCGGGGCTTGGGCCTGGGATGGAGGGCTCTTGCTGGAGAGGGAAGAGGGGGGCGAGGGAAAATCCTCCGGTAGTGACTCGTCATTAAAAACAACATCCGGTCGATTCGGAATTGGCTCTCCTGTGTAATAAACCCCGTCATAGGCAATGGGCTTCCGGCTCCTGGACTGACCCAGAGGGTCAGGCCGGGCACGGAAATTCTTTTCGGGGGTCGAGGGGCCGGTGGACGTCTCATCCTCACTCGGGTCAAAACGCTTTATGGAGACGGAGGACTGCGGGGAGTGTGGGGAAGACTTTGGGGAGCCGGACAGAGTGGATATCTCCATGTCATCCTTCTGAGGGGGCATGGACCGCTTGAGTTGAGGCGTGGTCTCCTTTGGCGGCGCGTGGGTGGGAGGCCGGGGACTTGGGTCCACCTCGATCTCCTTGTGCATTGTCATTAGTGGGATTCCAGGCTTGGCTGGGCTGGATCGTCGTTTTGAGACGAAACCGAGTCGCTTTGCCTTCTCCTTGTCCGTGGAGTAGGCGTCGTGATTCTGGCGCTCGGCAATGGTTCTTCGGCAGTAGGTGAAGAGAAAGTAGCCGATTACAATGAAAGGAAGGAGGACTCCGAGGATTATGCCTGCTGTTCTGAAGGAAGCTGTCGCTTCGTGTTCACCGCTCTCTATGAAATCCCAAAATATCCTCATGCACATCTTCCTGTATTTACCGACAGGAACCTTCCTAGGACCCGCAGGACTAAACTAGCCTCAGAAGCGGTTACTAAAGCGATCAGAAACGCGGGATCGTCCCATTTTCTAGGAGCTAAAAGCGACTCAGCGAGCAATTAGTTACTAGGCTACGTAGGGCAGAGCCTAAAGGGGACTTACCAATGCATCTAGTTGTTTTCGAAAGGTCCCAATTCAACCACTCCGTTTCAGTTCTCCGGTCAGCTCCCTGAGATGGGACGCTCCATTCTCCCGAGACTTCACATACTCGACTGCGATCACCCACAATCACGAAGTCGGGGTCGCAGTCGAATTGTACCTTGGTTCCGGGTGTATACTCAAATGTACTCTTCCGCCCGTGTATCGGGGTCATCAATGGTCCGCACGAAGTCACTGAAAACAGGATCCGAGTGTCATGTCGACATCGGCGTAGTACAATATTTGCTATGATAAACTTACCCTTTTTCAAGCCCGAATCTCTAACAGCCAGAAATTGAGCTTGATAATATTTGGACCAATGGGCAAACTCCTTGTTCAGCGTCACACTATAATCGTATTTACACTGGTAGGAGTCTCCGCAGAAAGAATCAACTTCAGCCGCTTTCAGCGTTCTGAAAATTGACGAAAATGTGTTTCAGTCTACCCTTTCGATGAATTTGCAAGAATATGCACTATCAACTAACACATTTTGCGGTAAAATGACCATTGGGTCAGTGGCCATGACTGGCTGGAACGTTCTGTCGGCGTAATTGCTGGTTGTTTTTCCGCTCTCGTGGTAGAACAACGAAGCCCCTCTCCCTTCACTATCCGTGTTATCCACAGCCCCTGTTGAATAGGCCAGGATAGTTGAACAAGGTTGGTTGGTTGGTAATCGACATGCGGACTTACAGTACATTCCAAATCCCCTATGAAGAGAATCAAGGTTGTTTGTATTGCCAACTGGGCCCGCCGAGCCGTCCGGCAAGACAAGATCGTCATCCACTATTCCACTCCAGTTCCCGAATAAGCCCCGCGTTTGGTTCTATTCAAGCATGTAAGGAAAAATCCATTCAGTGATACTTTTAGGGTGATACTATATTTTGAGAGCCTAAGCCGGGAAGATTTTTACCAGGAAAGGCATTGGGAGATAGACTCTGCAGGTAAGATGGCCCATGTTTTCGATAACTTCGACACCAGCCCCAGACTCAAACATGGCGATGACGTGGGACTGATTCTGAATTGAGGTCGGTGTGTAAACGGTCACTCCTATCAGTGTTATAGAACTATTTCAGACCAGTAATCCCATGCAACTCGAGAACTGAAGTAAATCAATACGGACTTACCTGCAAAGGATTGAACCTTTTGAGGGAAACGATCAAAGAAGATCCGATGTTGGTCAACAAATACGTCTAGCTTGTATCGCCATTGGGCATCCCGAGGTCTCAGTCGAACTTCAAATGTTGCTGACTGGTTATCCTTTGCTGCGACTGCTGTCAGGACCGTGGCCTTTACCTCTCCATAGTAATTATTAGGCAGCTGCTCAAAACGACCCTGGATGTCCAACTTGTGACGGTCCGTATTGGATCGGACCAGGACGAATTCTCCCTTCCCGTTAAATGTGTATTGAGTCCCATCGAACGTGTAAATATGTGGGTCCCCAAAAACAGTGGCTGTGGATCGGATTGATTTGAAATAGACTGAACAAGGTCGTATAAGAGTTAGGAAATTATTCTCACTTACCAACTTTAGGAGGTTGATACCCAACGCAATTCTGGGAGGGTCTTCTCTCGAACCGGAATGTCATGCACCACCAACTCTGCTCATGTTGCCATTCGCAGCATGGGAAGAACGGAGCAACATCGTGGAGATAATGCGACAGCGACGGAACCTATGGAAAAATGTCTAATTGTTGTAGAATCAATTCCCATTTAGCCTAACCCCGTGAAGTGTACTGATAATGACTCGGACCTTGCTTGCTTCGTTCCAGGGTAGATTCCCAAGGTCATGAGCTCTGCCTGGACGCCCTCCCCACTTCTGATCTGCCGTCATCATTAGGTAACCATGCGCATCGTAGCAACACTGTTGACCCGATCCCGACATCCTGCACAAGAAGCACTCAACTAATCGTCTCACTTCGGTGTTGGTTCAAATGATTCAATAAACTGGGAACTTACGAGGGGAGAGCCGATCGAATGCAATGGATCGCTCCCTCATGAAGGTAACACCCACCGGCTTTCCCGTCCTTGTCGCAGTTTTGATCCGGAAGGAATCGACCCTTGTCGGCTAAGGCTTGGTCAAGCATGCAAGGACATATTGGAATCTACCGGCAAAAGGCAAGGCATATTGATTGAGAGAATTCAGAACAGGACCTAAACGTTACTCACGTCAGAGGCAAAGTTCTTGAGTAGACGATCTCGAACAATCCAGTTCTCACACATCTTTTCCTGCCAACGTCCTCGCCTAGTTTGCCATTGTGGCCACATGTACCAGGCCAGCGGGATCGGGCGGCTCCAGATTACCCTGCATTGTATTATCCATTCAAACGTCATATAGAGTAGCCGAAATACAGTATCGGCCATGTCCCTATTTTTAGTTAGTATTTCCTTACGGAGCAAAAGGCGTTGCATAGTCTGTGCCCGGATTCGTAATGTTAACAGTGACGAGGCCAATTTCAATTTCAGAAGCCCAAGGTGTTTTCCTTTCCCTGTATTGGCTCGGGTCAAATGTGTACTCCCCAGTATTCGGGACTCCGACCTATGGCAAAAAGGCCAACAAAGATGGAAGGGATATGTAAACCAGGTCAATGACGAACTGAATGAAGTGTATTAGCTACTAATTAGTGCCTCACCGCAATGGTATCAATATAGACAATTTCTGGGTTAATCGTTGTCTCCCGATATCCCCAAAGAGTGATTGAAACATGTGTGTCTCGATCAAGGGTCAAATTCTTGTAGTCCCATTGAACTGTGATTTGGGGCGGTTCCTTGGCCAGAATCTCCTTTTTGTTGAATTGGACCAACTCTGGTGCCTGGAAAGGCGTCTCGACGAAGAACTTGCCCTTCCAAAGAAGGTCGTTCGAGCCGTCAACTTCAACGAAGAGATCAACATATCCCGTAATGTAAATCCGTGGCATGATGCAGGTAGCTCGATTCTGATCTATTACGGCCCCAGGCACTTGAACCGTGTTGAATCTGTAATGGGATAAAATTAGGCACATCAGGTTACAAGCACTGCGACGCATTACGGTAGGAGATACTTAATACTTGTACACAGTCCCTTAGTGAAGCTTCGTGTGTTTTTGTCTTTCTTAGTCTTACCTGCAAGTAATTCGCATGTCTCGGTTGAAACATGGCCCGGTTACGTTAACGATAGTGCCGCCCAACATGTTGCCGCTCTCCGGGGCGAAGGATAAGACTTGTAAATGGGAAGCAACGTCGTCTACAAAAAAGAGAGGGATGTTGAAAAACGTCAAAGAGTGCAATACGTAGGTAGGTATGATAGGCACTGATAACGAGGGATTCTAGTTGTGAGACTCACAAAGTTCAGCAATGCATTGGCCCGACATAATTTTCTCATCAATTCTAAAAATGTGTCGACTCGGGAACTTGTTCACATTCCCGCCTGACATAATATTCTGAAGTTTTGGTCCCTGAGAGTAAGGCTTGTACTCGAAGGATCGGGTCCCGTTACCAGCATTGAACCCAATCTAGTGACGCAAGAAATAAACATGCCACTCAAGTTGTACGCGCACTAGGAAGGCTGAGGTCAAGTATTGTAAAACATACGAAAGCGGGTGTTCCGCCTGTCCCATCCTGAGAAGATCCACCGGCCTCCGTGTGCGTCTGCCAGCCCAGGTGCTTGTAGTTGTAAAAGGCATAAGTCCGTGTTTCATCCGTCGCCAGGACGAGTTGGAAAGTGTTCGTCTGTTGAAGCACATGGAAAGTCCTTATATATGTCCCTGTCCTAGTTTCGATATCCATCCAAGCGTCAAACCTACCGTTTTCCGAGCATGAATTGTACCCCCAGCAAAAGTGACGTTTTTCCATGTGACAATGATGGCGTGACGAGGCTCGAACCACTCCGCGCCCACAATCCCTTCCCGAACGTCCCATTTGAGTCGCTCTCGAATCTCGACTCCGAGCTGATCTGTTCGAGACATCAAGTTCTGCTCCATTCTGCGCGAATAGTATAAGCCCATGTCAGGACTTGCCACAATTTGGGACTTCGCTGTACATTTACCTGTAGTAAACTCCACTCCTTCTCGGGTCCACTTCATCCCCATTCAGTTCCCCGATCTTGCATTTGGAATAGAATGGACCAATGAAGGAAGGATCAGACTGGGCCGGGTAGTCGTCGATTGGGAACTTGAGAGGAAATGTCGGGGACAGGGTTGGGCCGTCGCTAAAGGCCAAGTACCCGTGAATCGACACCTATATTGACATAGGTATACATATACTCACTCATTCACGCCCATTATTCTTCCAGTATTTATTTCTGAATCCGAACTCAAACTCACCCAAGTGTAGTTGTAGCCGAACCCGAAGAACGGCAAGAGGAAGTTGAGGTGTTTCGTAATTTGCGGAGAATTGTCCTTAATGTTCTTCTGGAAGTCTCCAATATTCTCCTTTTCCCCTGCAAAAATATTGGGGAGTTGCAGATAATAATTATTTATGTTTCTTAAAGGTGCGGAAAGTGTAAGTCTTCAATTACCCTTATCGTAGAATGGGTAGAGGAGCTCCTGACGTATGAAATCCAATCTTGATGCGGACAGGATGTAGCCTTGTGTTATTTGACGCTGGCTGTTCTCCGTTATGGAAGGAGGTGCTACTCTGGACCTCATGGGGTCGTCGTCTGCACCAGGTATTTCTAAATCCAAATTTATACAGATAGTGCCATTCAGATTAGCACTTTTTCTAAAGTAAGACAAACGAACTAGCGAGTATGCTAATTCCGCGATTTAACGACATTTATTGCATTGGGAACGGTAATGGGTTTTAAGGTAAGGGCTAAATCAGAGTAAGCATTCTGCTCATTTTCCTTTTTTCAGTGATTCCGGGTATGGGTAATCATTGTTTCAAATCCCTGATCAGAGAGTCGACATGTGGATAGTATTAACTAGATGCAACTACTAGAATAGGAAGAGTGACCTCAATTACCATGTGTTATCCCGTTATTGGAGATAAGGAGCGTGCTGAACGGCAAGAGCTGAGTCAACAAGGGAGCGGCAGCTCCCTCACTCATACGCACCCCAACAACCTAACTATGGATGCCAACCAATCAAATCCTTACTTTTTCCAAACACGTCTTATCTCTCCCCAACGTTTCCTCAACATTGACAGACCTCCTTTTAAGCAGGGTGGCCTCGCTTTATGCTCAGCATAGACTAGGCTTCCGTATCCTAGCCCACTATCCCTATGGAATCCGGAAACTTACGTATGAATTCTGCATCCTCTTCTGAGCTCGGCATCTGGGCCTTGACTAGAGCAAGGAGGACCAGGAAGGAAAGCGGAGTACGGACACTAAGGAGCTTCCCCATTTTCGGCCCAAAGAGCTTCTGGTCCAGCCTCACACATACACACACGAGTTCCAACTAATTATAATTCCTTCAACTTTTGAGAAGTATACGGTTGTAAAGAGCGGTTGGGGTTTAGAAAATGAATGGGACCAACTTTGGTTTGATTGAGCTCAGTTCCTGTGGAGGTAAGAGCGGAGAGTGGAGAGCGGTGAATGGAGTTGCGAAGTGAGTTGGTATTGGTATGAAAGGTAGCCTTATCTTATCTTAACCCATGATTCTTGATTCGGAGAGTTAGGCGGTCCATTATTACTCAGCCACATTCTCTCCAGATAAGAGGAGAACAAAGGGATAGTCAGCCTGGATTCCATGAGTCAATATTTGGGCTCTCTGTCCTCTCATTGTCTGAATCTGAAATAGGGCACCGTTGGCTCAACGGAATGAGGCCTTATCTTCCCATAAACCGCCTATCTCTAGTCCTAATATCGTCACCCAAAACTATTGTTTCCTCATCAGTCATAGAAGGTAATCGGGAAAAGGAGAGATACTCTTGGGCGGATGTGACCTTATCAGGGCAGAATAGCAGCCAGGCTCATTGGGTTCCTTCCAATCCCTCTCCCACCCCTTCCGGCCCACGTCATCCTCAACTTTACTAAATAGAATCCCAATTTCTGGAAAACCTTGTGACTCCAGGCCTGAATCTACGGTTTTTCGTTCCCCAGTCGACATGAGCTAGCGGCACAAGGCTCACATGGTTCCTAATGCAGAAAGTACAAAGGGTAGGTAGGTCTGTACGGTCCCGAGTTGTGTAAGGTAGAGTGGACTATTAAGTGACGAGGTTCCTTTCATCCGTTCCAGTCAACTCGCCCTACGTGGAATGGTAGTGGACCCGAGAATAAATAGATTCTACTAACTGCTAGGCTACCGAATTAATTAAGTGAAATGACCGTAACACAGGAACAGAACGGGAAGTGCCAGGTACATATATTCAGGTGGCAGAGTTGATTTCTCATACGCGTCACTTCTGCCGAATCTTGTTCTTCCAGAAACTACTATTGACACAAGATAAGAATTCATTGAATACCCATCCCGTTACAAATCTCTTCAAAGGACAATAATCGTAAATAATCTAGCTCGAATGGTTTATGTTTGTAGTCCATTTATTTCCATTTCGTGCCCTAAGATTAATAATAACACTTCATGACGACTAGGAGGATCAGAGAATAGGTAGGTAAAGGTATTAGAAACAAAATACACTTTGTTTTACAATTATACAGATTGCATACTGTTATAATCTGACTCCTGCACTCAAGATCAATAATTTAGGCCCTACCCTTTAAATATGTAGTTACACATGGGGTTTCAAGTACAAAAAATCAGCCGTTTACAGCCGTCGTCAAAAGTAGGAGGAGCATACGTACTATTAAACTACTAAGTAAACAAATGAGTCTCTCTCCATCGACACTCGTCTCATTAGCTGCAACAACAATGGCGTCATAGAGTAATGTACATAGAGATGGGTTCTGGAAAACTGGGAGAGAGAGATGGTAGAGAGTTACAGAGAGGCACTTTAGACATTACGTGAGTACGAGTAAATGGTACACACATGACATAAATAGAGTTACTTTGTATAATATGTAAGAATACGATTTCGTAGTCCATACATAATCAGCAGAGGGCCCTTAGAGTAAATAGAGGAAGGACACGATACAAAATGTACAGGGAGAAGGAATACTCACAAAATAGCCTAAAATAAGTAAACAGTCTTCGAATTGTACTGCAGACCCTCTTGTACTTACACAAGTCCGCAGCTAGCACCGTTGTCACCTTCCTCCTACCACTCTCACAGTTCCCTTAAGATATTGTAAACTCTTAAAACACAAAGGTTGACCCGACGGCTCTTTGCGTATCTAATCATAGTCCCGGGTTCCACTCATTAGTAGAGGCTCTACAGTTTATATTTACAAAGATTATAATTACGTAGTTAAAAACGTCCCTATATTTTAGTTTAGAAGAACAGAGGAACACATTGGGATATTCACAACTCCTTAGTATTTGAATGGGTTCTCGGGAAAGCTGCCCGCTCATTGTGCACCTAACGCGCTTCCGGTTCCTCAGTACATATAAAACTTTACAAAGTTTACTAAAAATACAATACTTTTTGTCGGTTTGAAGAACCTGGTCACCTCCGATCCACTCACGAATAAAAATAGAACATCTCAAATGGAGGATATTATTTATGAATGATTACAAATTATATTTTTTAAGTAAAATCAAATAAAGAAGGTGAGGGACATTTAAAGTCCGCTTGGTCCATTAGGTAAAACGACTATGCAGAATCCTTCCCAGCACATCTATGCTTAGGCCCAGAATTAAATGATGGCGGGACTGACTATCTCTACCCATTCCTACTACAATAAGGTTCTGCGGGTGAGACTATTGAACACGAACGGGGATAAGAGAATGGCAGTAGAATGGCCGAAGGAACGAGTAAGCAGAGCTGGAATAAATAAATCTAGACTTCAGTAATGTGCGTAGTTTTACTGAAGTGGCGTCTTGGGTTATTGTTGCCGGTCGTGCCGCCATTTGGGCGGGCAGGTGATGACGTGGCTGAGGGTTTATTCTGAGGCGAGAGAGAGCTTCCGATTGGGCTCGTCTTCCTTCTTGAGTCGATTGTGGGCTGAACGGTGGGCCCGCAAAGGAGACTGCAGTTCTCATTCATTTCATCCTCCAGATCATCACAGGATTGCTGCTGCTCAGAGTTGAAGTTATTGTTCCGAGACTTCTCTTGGTAGCGATTCCGAAGGACTACCGGCTTCTCGCACACCATTTCCTCGTCCTCACCAGTATGTGGAAGCAAGTACTGGTTCGGGTGAGGTATTGGCCAGGAAGGCTCAGAACTCACACCCGAAGCCTCGCAACAGGGTTCCTCAGGCTTCGAGTCAGCAGCAATTGGCGGAAGGAGGGACAAGTTGAGAGCCGGGATGTCCGTATTCGAGTCCATGGAGACCGCGTCGGGTATATCTGGAGGACTGGACAGCACAAACACAGCAGTTGATATATATATACCTCAACGGCCCGAATGTAACTAAAGGATAAATGCTTACGGTGGAAGGGTCAGGTCGTGATCCCAATGATACCCCGAAATATCGAGCTCGGTTGAGACTGGGGAACTTGCCTTCCCCTTTGCTGATTTTCCCCAGTTGATTTCCGGCTTCATATCTGTAACAACGAATTGAATACTTAAGCCGAATGAAAACAAAGCCAGGGACTAGGACAGGACTTATCAGGACGTACAATTTTGTATTTTGGGATAGTCTCGGTTCGACTCCCAGCCGGAAGAGGATCCGCATTTCTTCCTGTCCCCAACACTCGGCTTCATAAGGTTGTTGATGAAAGGCGGTTCGGAGCCGGAACCTTTAATCGGGTCCAAGTTTCCTCGATCCGTTTGAAATATTTCTGACCCCGCAGAGACCGGCCGGATTTCCAGGTTCGAGATCTTGGAGTCTCGATTCCGAAGGATTTGCTCCCGATTGTCCCGCCCGACCGGGATCCTATTATCTTGGAGCTTCACTTGAGTTGTGAGTGGAATTGAGTTTGAGGCCGAGTTTCTCTCCCTGGCAATACAGCACCGCCTCGCGAAAATGAAGATCACGAGCAGGATGATGAAGGAGAGGATGATGACAAAGATCAGGATCACAATCTGATAGTCATTCGTGACTATGGAGGGCGTTAGGAGTTTCGTACATCGGATTCCACTCGCATTTGAGGCGCAGATGCAGGTGTAACTCCCCACAAAATTAATGCAAGTACTTCCCGGGGCACAGGCGTTGGTATGCTCACATTCATTAATGTCCAGTTGGCAGGTTTGCCCAGTGAATCCTTTCTCACAGAAACAGACGGGACCTGAAAGAAGGGCAATGACTCAAGTAGTTACTTCCAAGACTAGTGCTGCTCTACAATCAAATACAATGAAAGGTTGAGAATGCGTCACAGTGATCGTACCGCTATAGGCTTCTTCGCACTCTCCACGACCATTGCATGTTTCTTCGATCTTACAGTATTTCCCCTTCTCGCACCGCGTCCCGTAAGTCCCTTCGTTGCACTGGCAGTAGTATTGAGCACTATTGAGGGATGGTGAGAAGATGGAATTTGAGGAGAGATGACATTTCCCGTTTCCACCGCAGGGATTCCCGAGGCAGGGTTCTAAATCAATCTCACAGTTGAGTCCATGATATCGAGGGTGACAGGTGCAGCGGTAGGCCTTTGGTGTCGAGTCATCAGCAACACAGGTCCCCCCATTCTTACAAGGAAGGGACTTGCACGCTTCTCCAATGTTAATTCTTTCACAAGAGAAGGAAATGTTTCGGCTGACCGTGAGATGGGGTCCAATCGTATCCTTTTCGGATGTGTGGAGGGGCAGCGGAAGCATCCGACTCGAGCTGTCTGGCTCTATGTAGTCTTCATCCCCAGGATCAACCTCAGGCTCCGTCGGCGGATTAATCCCTGTAGTTATATAGTGCTTCACTTCCTGCGTATGCAGTAGCTCATTCCGCTTGTCAATTCCAGTCCCTTCAGAAGTGTATCCAAACCGAAGGTCCTTAATGCAGCCGATAAAGCCGGTGGACGGAATCAGGGTGTCTGGAGCCCCTGGCCCAATAAGATAAGCTCCAATATGGAGAATTCCTTTCGTATGCAGGAGCCTGGCTCCTTGACCCTTGTGGCTTGTGGATCTCTCGTTCACACGAAGGATGCAGTGGTTGTCTCGCAACTGCAACACGACGTGGTGCCACCGATTGTCCGAGACAGGGATCGACGTGATTGTCAAGATTTCCTTCCCTGCCCCAAGGTCCCAGGAAAACTGGACCAGTCCTTGATTTATTTCCAGAACTGCGTAGTCGTACTCACCGAAGGAGTGAAGGAGAGTCCCAGCCGTGCAACTTGTTTTGATTCGTATACTTATGCTAAGGTCTCGTTCTAGACTTGGGCCGATGTTATAGGACAGGTAGCTTGTCCCGCTGCAAATATCAAAAGTTAGAATTTGGGCTAAGGACTGAATTAGAGGCCAAGATAGGAAAATCGGCCTGCTAATAGCATGTATGTACTACCTGAATGAGACGGACTGCTGATTCGGACAATGCAATTTACGGCAGAGACAAGCAAATCCTTTAGCAGAATTATCAGGAACGCAAACAAAGCCTGCGTTGCACTCAGAATGTGCGCAGGCGTTGACCACTTTCTCGCATTTGGTACCTACAGTAGTATCAACAGCATTACTTTTAGACCAAATCAACCTTAATATTGTGCAATTAAATAGGATTACCTCCATATCCTGGTTGGCATACGCAGATAGTTTCTAAATAATGGTTTGGTGTTATGAGGCTTGAGGTCTCTGTAGTAATTAGTGACTGAGTCCCTTCAAATGCAGCCACGGTTCGGCACCTTTACAACCCAGACAATCATGTTATTTCCTGGCTTGGTGAAAATGGGCGAGAAAATGGTGAAAGGATATTCTAGAGAGTCTTACGTTCCACGATCACAGGAAGTCTGTTCGCAAATATCAGAAGTTAGCCGAATAATTTTGGCACTCAGGACGGCTTCTATCTGCGGAAGGGCAAACCGGAGCTTGACAATGAGCTCAGATGGTGGGACGAATGAGCCGTCACTCTTCCTGACAGCCAGAAGAACGTCCACGGCCGGAACTTCTCTCTTTGCTCTAACCGATCCAGTCTCTGTTCGCCTTTCCTCGGAACTAATTCTTGAGAGTTGAACGCTGAAAATCACAACCTCGTAACCAGAGGCAATGGTGGACTCTGTGGACATCGCCTCCTTGACAACATTCGTGAAGGCAAAGACTCTGTTGATTAGGCTGTTAGGATTATGACCCTGTATGGTGAGGAGAGTGGCGAAGGAGCTCATGTCCTTCCGACTCCTGCCTCCCTTTACTCGACCAATTGCTGAGTCAGGACTCTCCTCCACCCGAGTCGGATCCACTGGGATGTCAGGGAACAGAGTTGACAAGGAAATTATTTTCACGTAAGCATCTCCACGAGCCGACCACCGACCGTCACTCACAATAATACCTGAACACGGTAAGTCAGTTAAGGCCTTTGTTTGCATGCGCGCCATATTCAAAAGTCTTTAAGTAATCCATTACCCAGCTCGTATGTTCCCTCGCGGAGCGGGGTTAATGATTTCAGGGTTCCGTTCAAATTATCAATAGTGAAGAAGGACGAAGACTTGGTTTTGAGAAGCGAATACGTGAGGACATCAAAGTTATCAAAGTCATTTGCATGGCAGAGGCCTAGGATCCCGGCTGGGTAGGTTTCACCAAGCGTAATTGCCGTTACGCTCAAGGCCGAGACTACTGGAGGCCATTGGGACTTGTCCACAACCTGAATGGTCACGTTAGAAGTTGACTGGAGTGGAGGGCTTCCATTATCAAAGACTCCAACTTGGAGCCGGTAGAGGTTCTTCCTTTGAAAGTTCAACTTCCCAGCCAAGAGTAATTCCCCAGAGTCTGATACAGTGAAGGGCAGGGGGACCCGGTCGTCGTCCAAAGTTCGTAAATCCCAACTGAATGGGCCTGAGTTTGGAGGGGAATCCAAATCGTTCACGTCAAATGTCAAGATCCTGAAACCAATTACTCTGTCCTCCTGGAATGACAAAAGTGACGTCCGTTAAGGAGTTCCTGCTACAATTCATGCACATCCTCAGACTGCCGACTATTTATATCGTGCAATATGTACCTGAATAATTGCACTGTAATTTGCCTTGGAGAAAAAGGGATGATTGTCTACAAATATATAATAGAAACAAGTTGGTTGATTACATGCATGGACCACTTAAAACCTCCGTAATTTCCTGCATTACCATTGACATCAAGTATTTGGACCTCGACGAGTGTGGAAGAGGATTGGGATGGGGACCCCAAATCAGTTGCGATGATTTCCAAATTATAAAGCTCCACCATTTCCCTGTCTAATGCAGACGCGACTGAGATCATGCCCGAGCTTGAATTAATCACAAAGTTGTTCATTGGGTCCCCATTTCCAATTTTGTACTGTAGAACTGAATTCATACCGCTGTCTAAATCCGCGGCAGATATCTGCAAATCCAAATGGAATCAATTTTCACGGTGCATGTAATTCAGAGAAAGTTAAGCCCGTCAACACTTTCACACATGGCTAATGGCTACAGCTATTTATGTATATCCCTGTCTAACTAATATAGCTTGAACATACCTGAATTACGGAAGTAGATATTGGGAGATCTTCTGGAATTGAAACCGAGTATGAGTCTTGACTATAGACTGGCGCATTGTCATTGGCATCTGTACGTAATATTTCCAAGGATTAGCTGAAGTTTGGATAAATACATTGAATAATAGACAAATAAACCATACAACTGTTGTAACGTACCCAGAACTGTTATATTGACTGTGCTTTGAGAGGTTAACTGATTATCTGGTGGCCCATCACTAGCTCTTAACGTGAGGACGTACTCACGAATCCTCTCAAAGTCCAGCGTAGCGTTAGAGTGCAGTTGGCCTGACTTTGGATCAACTGCCCAATGATGATATCCATTTCCACCAACAATATCATAGGTCACGTCCGCATTGATCCCCTCGTCTTTCGAAGTTGCGATCACTTTAATAACTTCCGTGGAAACTGAAATTGACTGTTAAGAAAATGATAGGGGAATTAGAGATTTTTTGGCTTAGGTTCAAAGGAATAATGATTCAAATTCAGGCATCACCTCGGACACTGAAACGGAGTATACTCTTTCCGTAAAGGCAGGCGGATCATCGTTGATGTCAAGAACTGGATAATACAGGAACAGGAACATTGATTCTTATGACCATCTGAACCATTTCCGGTTCTTGAAATTATTCCGAAAGCTTAGACACTCACCTCGAACAATGGCATGAGCTAAGGAGAAGAGAGAGGGGCCTTTGGCGGGTGAGTCTTTGGCCTGAATGGAGAGGTTGTACTGGGATACAAGTTCCCGGTCGAGCGGGCGCAAGAGCGTGATGACTCCTCTAACACCGTCCACCTCAAACTGGTCTTTCACTTTGAGTCCGGATTTGGCTTGGGTTGATAAGAGGGAATAGGTGACCTTTCCATTAAGGCCCAGGTCCTTATCTTGAGCACTCACTTTCCCTATTAAGGCCCCGGTCTCACTGTCTTCCTTGATGGAAAATTTGTACTCTCCTTCAGTAAATCTGTAAGAAGACGACGTGGATTATACTAAGTCTCTAAACAGGCCCTACCACTTAACATGACTTCATGCTCATTTACTCGGGTGCATTGTCATTCTCGTCCAAGATTATAATTGTGACGTCTGTGGTGCACTTGGCAGAGGATTCACTTTCTCTGGCATGGGCAGTGAGGGAATAGGAAGACAATCTGTTCTCTCGGTCTAAGTTCCCGCATACAGATATGACGCCGGACTCTTCGTCTATTCTGAAATCCTCCGAACCATTTCCAGACAGGGAGAATACGAGTCTGGAGTTCTTGTCCGGATCGTACGCTTCAATGCTGGTCACGTAGGTCAAATTCGGAAGACTTTCAGAGAGCTCGTGCTGGTAGGCGGGAACGGGACAGATTGGGATATTGTCTGTAAAATGAAAATATTAAAAATACAAATACATGCATAATACGAAGGCGTAACTACTAGTCTAAATTGGTATCTGACTTACCATTAACTTCAATTACAGATATATTGACTTTGGTGTAATCTTCAGTGAGCCCATCCGTAGCAAGGACAATCAGCTCATAGCTCTCAGTAACTTCAGCGTCCAACTTTCTCCAAATACTTAGTTGGCCTCGACCGTTTATCTATAAAATGAAAAGGGAAGCTTAAATACAATAACCCTTTACAATAATAATTTACAATATAATTTATATATTATAAATAACCCTTTACAATAATTACAATAACCCAAAGAGACTGATATAAAATACTTTTAACTGTAACCTAGTACCTACTTTAAAATGTGTCTTCTCATCTCCTTCGAGGATGTAAAAGGCCAAGTACTTCGGTGTTATTGTGCTGTTTCCCTTCTCCTCGTCCAAATCCACAGTTAGCAGAGTTTTGATTATCGTTCCCTCGACCGCATCTTCACGAACTAAATCATTAGAGATTACAGGAAATGTCAGAATAAAACAAGTGCTCTGACGCTCTCGCGTGTCGCCCTGAATTACAACCGTGAACCGAATCACTATAGCGAACCGAATTATAATAGTTAACTGAATCACAGTTGTGGAAGTTAATCGAGTCACAATTTTTAAAAATGTGAAACATGAAACGCGAATTAATTTTTTTTTAAAGTTTGAAAAGAGCTTGATTAGTTGTACATTACAGCATCCAAAACCGTGCTGATTTTGATTAGCCGCATGCCATAGTTAAGACAAAAGTCACAAAAGGTCATTTTCCACCCACTCCTACGCCCGGGAATGGGTCAAAGAGTCATTTTTCAGGAACGAAGATTCGATTTTTAGAATCAAAGACCATAGGTCGTTCGTTGTTTCACGACAAAATGATCATCGCCTGTGTTACAGAGATAAGGCTTTTTGGACCAAGTATAATAATATGTTGTTAACAAGTAACGACCTCGCCTTCGGCTCGGGTCTTATACTTGCGCACGCGGCTCCGCCGCTTAGCGAGGTTTGCTCTACGCTTGGAACGAATTAGTACAAATATTTCGTTTAGTAAATAAATCGATTATCTAACTCTAAATATGGTGTTAGCAAGACAGTTTAAACGAATTAATTAAGAACCTACAAATTGGGATGCCAGTGACGTGTTGCTGGAATTTGTGTATACTGGCTCCGGTTATTATGAGCTATGCAGGATATAACAGTGTCAACAAATTCCTTCAGGATTTCTCAAAAATGTAAACAAAGGTCAAAAATATTCGTTGCTAGGGGTTATGTTTTTGGTCCATAAGTCCTGATCCCTTGACCCTAAAAATCTGACCAACTAACTTGGTCACTGGATTGTTTATAACTTTTTGTGTGATCTTATTGGTAGGCATAGGTTGAGAAATACGTCTCTGGAATCGTGCGTTCAGCCTAGAGTCTGTTATAATTTTATAATAGATAGACTATTGAATTTTCTAGTTTTATTTGAACTCTACCTTGAGCATAGTAGATACTGCTATCGAACATTGTTGTTTCGTCGTCCACATTCAATACATTTACAACGACTGAAGTAGTACTCATTAGGAGAGGATTTTCGGAATCAGAAGCCATGACGCGGAGAACATGCTGCCTATTTTTCTGTGACATTATACAAAAGGGCAATGAGTAAATGATATGTCTCATTGATATAAATTCTGCCAATGATTACCTCATAATCCAGCTTATTGACCAAGGTTATCCATCCGTGTTCTTGATTGATGGCAAAATGATACAAATCCGTAGCCGGGTCATCGGATAATATTTCATAGCGTTCTTTTATATTCCGTACTTTCCGTGTGTCAGCAGCATGGGCTAAAACACGAACCATAGCGTAAGGCAGTCTTGCATCAGAATCAGAATTTGTAATCACTTCGCAAATCAGTTTGTTACCGGTAAAAATAAGGGATCCTTCGGGAAAATCTTCTGCGACGCTCACAAAGTACTCGGGTCTATTAAATTTAGGATTATTGCTGTCTTTGATTGCAAGAACTCGCACGGTAACTTGAGACGTGGCGACACTTAGACCGTCCAAACCTTCCGCCCAAATCATCACCTATGTAAAAGCAGGTAATTTATTGAATTTACAAAGGCATTAGAAGAGATACATTTGCATCTTTCTCATGTCTCATGGATTACGGTATGCTTGTCCTCGTCTTCGTCCAATCTGGCATTAAGGAGCAGATTCCCATTCCGATCCACTTGAAAGAGGTCATCATTGGAGCTGACAACCCGGAACTTGGGCCTGTCAATATTTGAAACGCGGAAGCTTGTTATCATGGACCCGGGCTGAGCGTCCTCTTTTACGAAGAAAGTTGCATTTTGGGGCTGGATCTCTGGGGTTGGCTCAGAGGCGGGGAGGACTATCACAGTCACGGGAACTGTTGAGTGAAGCTCTCCATCATCGGCTCGGATCCAGAACTGGAAGTCAATTCGAGACTGGGACTCAAACTGCGAGAAGTCTTCCGTCTTCAGATTAAAGCGGACTTCACCGGTCTCAGCGTTTATCTCAAAGTACTGAGAATCTCGCTTAAGGGACGAGTTCCCCGATCCAAGGTCTATGATGGAGTACCGTATCCCAAACTCACTGTCGCTATCAAATGCCATGCACTGAAAAAGAGGACTTCGTTAGGAATTGCCTGATTACGAAATATAAGGAAGGAGCTCTGTTGTGTAGAGCCATATATCACACCTGTAAAATTGGTGTCTTTGATTTCATTCGCTCGGCTGGAATGTTCACACGATATTCTTGGACTGGGAAGGCAGGAGCGACGTCATTGATGTTTCCAACTTTGATAACTAATTTAGTGTAGCCTAGCCAGCCCCCGCCGTCCTGAGCCAAAACTAAAATATTGTGGGAACTCTTGTCTTCTCGGTCTAGGGAGGCGTCCGGTGCTGATGAGAGACGAACTTCTCCACTATGCTCATTTATGTGGAACAAATTGGGCTCATCCCAATCGGCAAAGGAGTATTTGAGCTGACCGAAAACGCTCCGGTCCCTGTCCTGTGCTCGGAGCGTAGTGACCAGAAATCCGTCCGGGGAGTTTTCTGGAGCCAATACTTCGTATATGGAAAGATCAAAGGCAGGGACGACATGATTCCTGGGTTGAACCTCCACCTGCAATTCATATCGTTCATTCTTAAGCTCTCATACTGCAGCACCCCTTATTACTAAAATTGGACTACCGAGACTGGACATGAATACATGGCAGCCACGTTCCTTTATACTGGAGACCGAATACATAAAATAGTAATGGAAGTCAGGATTCGAATATTACACTTACGCTGAGTCGAGCATAAGATGTGAAGACCCCATCGGTCACAGAAATGTTTAGAATAAAGCTGAGCTGGGTCTGGAGAAAGTGGGCCTGTGACATAGTCACAATACCTGCAGAACCAAATCAGAGAAAAATTGAGAAAATTTGAAGGTCCGAATTTAGAGTGTAGTCGTGCTTAGAATTTTTCCAACAATTAGAATACAGATTTTGGATATGGAATAGGATTCGGACTTGATTAGAACCAATGCGAGAGAAAGTCACGTCCTACAGTATGAAAGTCAAGCTTTGCAATTGCTATTCTTCCAAACCACCGCGTAATATCAATGCGAGATGACGAACATAAAAAGTTTGACGTAGAAGTGATCCATATTTTCATACTTATATACCAACTTAAACAATTGTTATCAGGACTACAGGTATTGGATGACTACTCGGCATTACAATTTCGTTGTTTAAAATGCTACAAAGGAATAGACTTTAACCTGTTGTTTTATTAATGTCGAAAACCTCCTGATGATAGTTGCCTACAATTGCATATCGAAGGGAGTCCATGAAATCCGAGTCCTCAGCCGTTATTTTGGCTACAAACTTCCCAGGCGGAGTCGCTTCGGATATTTTTGCCACATAATTCGAGGTGTCAAACCGAGGGGAGCAGTCATTCACATTTATAACTGAAACATGTATAGAAAGGCACCAAATAAGGATCAGCGAACACATATTCCTACATTCCGTCTCGCCCACATAACCCGAATGGGGATAGGTGGGTATAGGGCCTTTAATTCAGAAGTAACGCACCATTGATTCGGACTCGGGCTGTTGATGATAGGAACGGGATTCCGGAGTCCCGGACGGACACAGAAAATAAGTACTGATGGGAATACTCGTAGTCTAGAGCCTGCTTTAGTATTATCACTCCTTCGTTGGGCCTGACCATGAATAGGCTGGAAATGTCTATGGTCCGATTATTGCTTGTCGCGTCCCCGCTCATCAGACTCAAGTGCTTGTCCGGATCAGTCGGGCTCCGTGCCTTTCTCCCGCCTCGCCCAGTTCCCACAATCTCATATGTTAGAACAGAGTTCAGGGTGTCCTTGTCAAAGGCCTTCAGTTGACCCAAAACACCATGGAGTGGGATCTGACCCTCAACCACCTCGAAGACGTAGGATGGCTTCTCGAAGACGGGAGCGTTGTCTATTATATCATATGTATGATGCAGTTATTATACCGCATTAAGACAAAAGAAAAAGCCACTATATCTATGTGATTAATGTTATTACCGTTGGAGTCTCGAAGATTAATTAGGACCTGAAAGACGAGAAAAGTGTTAGATGCCAGAAACGTTTCTGGACATTTCTGCAAAGCTTACCATTGTGGATGACCAGGACGAAGTAATCAGATCTGTGGCTCGAAGTTTTAGCGAATACACCGGAATTGTTTCAAAGTCCAGAGGAGCATTTACAAAGAGGATACCTAAGGAACACAAACTCATCATGTGATAAACTGTCTCATTTTTCAAGTACTTACCTAATCAATACTCCGTACTACCTGCTTTCAATAATTTATGGCATGATCCCAACTTACATGCTTTATTATTTCCCCCATCTATTGTGGCGTGCAATGAACAATAAAAATGAATTCATGTTCCACCAATTAACTATGCCTCTTGCTTAATTCGATTAGAAAGGCCCTACAACCTAGACGGCCTGCATATGAGTTTTCGGGCCCTTACCAGTTTGGTAGTCCACTTGGAAGGCATCTTGCTCATTTCCAGTCTCAATCGAGTAAATAATAGGATTTTTGGCAACGGCTAGGACGGCCAACGCAGTAGACTGGATCGGGGCTGACTCAGGTAGCCAGGTCTCATAGAACTGGTGCTCAAAGACAGGCTGATCATGAGTGACAATCTTAACGTGGACCTGAGTCTCTGCCTGCAAACTCGGGACCCCTGAAAGGACATGAAGACGCTATTACCTCCGCCCATTTAATCGAAAGAGTCAGACCCTTCACTTTGACATCCTATTATTATTCAACACGGCATAGAAAATCCAGCTTTACCCGCATCATACGCTCTAACAAGTAGTTCGTGGTTTCCAATTGAATCCGGCCGCCGACGGAGAAAAATTTCACCGGTCTGTCTATTCAGGTCGTAAATGTCTCCAAAAGGGCTCCGAACCAGCTCATAGCGAACCAGTCCATTTTCGTTTAGGTCCAAATCTACAGCCTCCACTCTTATGACAGCGTCTCCCGTCTTAGAGTCAATCAATACGACTGCAATATAGGGAGTGTTCACGAAGCTCGGTTCGTTGTCGTTCACATCTAAGGGTATGTGATTAAGATTAGGTACTAATAGAAAAGACCGGGAGCCAATAGGAGGGTGGGGAGCTATTTATAAATTACCTATGACAACAACTCGTACGAAGCACCGGCTAACCCGCCCGATCTCGTCCCCGCGAACCTAGATTTCATGAGTACAAATCTGATACTGAGACAAACGGACTGGATGATTGGAGGAACGTGTTCAGTTACCTCCACTAATAAGTTGTGCTCTGACTCCATCTCCCTGTCCAACTTCTTCCCGGTCGTAAAGATTACTCCCGACGTTTGCATGATCCCAAAGTAGGGGGAAGGATTGAGGACGTCGAACTGGAGGTTCTCATTGAGGCTCGCTCCCGAGACCGGCAGCGAGAGCAAGTTGAGGATCTTGGTCGAATTCTCAACAACATTAGACTCGAACGTGGAGTTCCCGAACCCGAAGGTCCCACTCGAGCCCAATAACTTCACTATTATGTTCATGACGCCCGTCTTGCTGAACCGACCATCAGTGACCGTGACTTCGAGAACGTGTTTCCCCACAGTTAGATTAGCCGGCTTCTCCACCACAACTCTCCCGGTCCCCTCTTCTATCCGGAATATTTCTTTGGAGTTCCCACGGCTTATGGAATATTTCAGCTCATCTCTGTCTGGGTCTGAGGCCGTGACTGCCACAGCAACGAACCCTCGTATCACGGGCAGGAAAATCTCAATGCGCTTAGACAGGATGATGGGCTCTGAAATCAAAATAAAAACAGCATTGGCACCAGAAATTGAAATAGAAAAATTCCGCGTCCTTAATCCCAAGGTAAGTAATTTCTAACTATTGAAGACGGAAACAGAATATCCAAGCACTTCCCAGCCCTTTACACTTAAAGTGCCATGTAGTTGCCGAAGTTACTTTGAGAATATCTTACCTTGGTCGTTGATGTTCTCAATGGTGATATTAACAGTGGCTAAATTGGAGTCACAAAACTGGAAGTCACAGACTCTAACTTGGAAAATATAATTTTTCCGCTTCTCATAGTCCAGACTGGTAACTAGGAGGAGGGCCCCAGATGCGGGGTCCATGTAAAATACTTTCCGCATCTCTTCATCCTCTTCCACGATTGAGTAGGAGACGAGAGCATTAATCCCGGTGTCGTAGTCCACGGAGCGAAGGATGAGAGGAGTCTGTTCCGTGGGCTCAGGATTCCGGGAGCTCAGAGTTTTCTTGGTCGTTTCCATTACGAGGGTTCCTAATGGGGCGTCCTCACGGATGTGACCCGTATAGAATAGCTGCGTGTACGTGGGCTCGTTATCATTCTCATCCTCGATCTCAATTTTGGTCTTGCAAATTGCAGACACCCCTTGCTACAAATGAAAGAGTGAGAAGTGAGGAATAGGGAAGGAAAAGCATTGGTGGAAAGTCATGAAGTACTCACCGCGTTCCTTGCCCTTATTATAAGCTCATATGAGGAGCCGATCTCTCGGTCAAGGCTCCGGCTCCTTCCCACCAGAATCACGCCGCTGGCCGGATTGATCCAGAACAAGTTGTTTCGATTCTCCTCAATTTCAAAGTTGACTCCAATGGGACTGTTGACCACCCGAATGGTCGTAACGTAAGTACCGGCCGGACTATTCTCCTTCACACGGACGGAACAGGAGTTCTGCTCTCCAGGCACAACTTCGTGTTCCTCATGCCGTCCGCACCGGAGGACCAGCAACTGGTTGTCCGGCGGAAGGGTCACAATCACGACCACATTGGTCGTTGAGCTGAGTGGAGGATGACCCATGTCCGAGGCCTTCACAGTCAGCGTGTACTCTAGGCTCGGCTGTCCAAGGGGGATGCTCAGAGATCGTTTCAAAAATATTCGGCCAGTGGTGGACTCCAGCTCAAAGGTGTTCCCAATGTTTCCATACGTGATGGAATAGGTTATCATGCCGTTCTCCCCGGAGTCCGCATCATAAGCGAAAACCTGGAAAGCAGTCTTTGACTTAAGGGGATCCAATCTTAAGTGCATGCCCAAGTCAATTGTGTACAAGTACTAGATACATTGTGGAGGCTTGAGGCATAAGCGGACGTTGGAAGTTTCCGAACAGACATTGAGTATGTCCTTGTACATAATTGAGGAAGTGCGTGAAAGGACGGGGCCTAAATTGAGTTTGGATCTAGACGCAGCCTACCTGTGTAACCAGAGAGCCGATGGCCATTGTCTCAGGTATCCTAACCTCGGTCTGGACTCCGAAGACAGGGGCTGTGGAGAGAGACGGGAGCTGGTTAGCGAAAGGAGAGAAAATTAATTTACGACCGGATTTACCTTTGTCATTCACGTCTAAAATATTAATGAGAAGACGGACGAAGCTGTAGGTCTGGGAGTCCCTGGCTTTGACCGTGAGCATATGCTGGGGGACCGTTTCTCTGTCAATGTGGTCTGTGGCCACTGTCAGAGTTCCTGAGACCGAGTCAATGGTGAATAGGCGGAGTGAGCGGGCGTCCTGAGCACTGTGGAACCCGTAGAGGACCGGGACGGAGGAGTGTTTCCAATTAGTGGAAAGACTCGAATTGACTCGAACCGTTGCCACGACTGAGTGGACAGGAAGGGACTCGTAGATCCAGGCCGTGTAATTCTCCTTCTCCCAGATCAAAGATGAGACGTGCTCACTCTCAATTACTTTCACTACGAGCTATAAACCATAAACCACATTATAACACGCCGGGACCCTTCCAAAGCACAATTCAATCTCCCACAAACACCCGACTTCCCCTTCCTCCGCAGGTCCCCGCTCGAGAGAGTGAAGAGGAACAGGCTAGCAGCCTTACTGTTATTTGGAGTGCCCGAAAGCCGTCCCATAAAATAATTGGAAGAGTTACCTGAACAAAAACCGTGTTGATCCCGTCACTGATGCTCACGTTGAGGGCAAAGTCCCTGGCGGTGGGGACGGACTTTGCCAGGATCAGGTTCTGTGAGTCAGGGTACATTGTAAAGTACTGGTCCGGGTCCCCTGACACAATTGCATACCAGAGCTGATCCGCCTCCGGATCAGTGGCCTCCAAAGTTTCTACGGTATAGCCCGGCCTCTCCCGCGTCGTGAGGGATATCTGATGAACGGGAGGAATATTGGGCGGTCCGGATACTTTCCTAATATTAACTCTCCTCACTCTCAACGTGAGCTCGGACTCGGATTTGAGGCCGGACGGACTCCCATCGTTGTCTCCCACTTCCACTATAAACTTTAGTATAGTCTCACTCTTAATTAGGCTGGCCGACGTGTAGATTTCTCCCGTCTTCGGATGAATCGTGAAGTAGATGTCGTTCTCGAGGGAGCCGCCGCCGATGTTCATTCTGGACTTGAGTCGATACTGGATGCTCCCGTTCCCACCGGCGTCCGGGTCATAGGCCACCACGCGGTAGAGCTTGGAGAGGCCCTCTTCGGCCGGACTCGAGTCCTCTCTAAGCCTCAGCATCTGCCAGTCACTCCACTTGAGCTCAAACTCCTGCTCCTCGTTCTCCACTTGGATCAGGTTCTCCCCGTCCTCACCCGGCTCATCCCCCTGGACGTCGTTCCGGAGCTCGGGAATGTCATGGACGGAGGACCCGGACACAATCATAGGACTCCAGTCATTAGTGTCCAGCACGTGGATGAGGATCTTGGTGGAGGAGTTGAGGGAGGGACTCCCACTGTCCCAAATGATCACGTCAAACGTGTGTTCAGCCTCTTGCTCTCGGTCCAAGGGGACCAGGGACCGCACTTCCCCGCTCTCAGCACCTATTTCGAAGAAGGCGTTCGGTGTCTTGAGGGAGAACCGGACAGTGTCATTGTCACAGTCAAAGCCATCAACCCGCAGAGCGAGCGTCCCAGCATCACGATTCTCCTCTATGCTGCTCGTGTACATGGGCAGGCGGGTCAGTGGGAAGCAATCTGAGAAACAATTTATTCCACAACCATCAGTTAATGTCCAAAAGGATTGTCACCAGTCATAATAAACCGTTGTAACGGGTATAGCCTTGAACGGAGTGTGACACTGTATGACTTTGACCTTTCACCTGGCGTTTTAAGCATCGCGCCATTAGGAATCCCGATGAAAACTGTTGCGGTGTCTGAACCCATAATCCATCCAGCAGCGGTGCATTTAGTAGCACTTCAAGGGGGTTAACCTTGAACTTTTACCTGCGATTCTACCCCTTTTAAACACCATGTCATTATGAGAGATCCATTGCTCGAAGCCATTTCGAAACTGACGCGTCAATTATCTAGTTAATTAACCCTTGACCCCGACCTTTGATCCGAACGATTTAACAGCACCTTGGTAAACCGCGCCATTAAAATAAATCGAATTATTAAAACCGTTTTCATATGGATCCAGCGGTTCCAGAGTTACAAGCATGTAAAGGCAATTGACTTCTCCACCTGCGGCATTTAACATAATTCAATTGCAAGAAATCGATTACAGGAAACCATTTTGAAATCGGTGAAACAGTTTTTGTGTCAATTGAAAACGCCCCTTGTTCTTTGACCCAGCGTTCTTAACAATGGCTTATGCACTCCGGATCAACAGTAAGAATAGATTGGTGCAAACCGTTTCGAAATCGGCTCAGTGAGTCAGAGGTTGGTGATATCTTTCGAGTGACACCACAGAAAGAATGCCACACAAAAGACGAGTTGACCTTGAGGGTGACACGGCAGAGGTCACACATGATCAAGTTTGATATGAAATTAACTGAATACAAAAATTAAAAAGCCATTTGGGAAAACCGTTTTTCAATCGATGAAACCGTTTTTAACTTATTGAGGCGTCTCTGACAGACGAACAGACATGCAAATGCAAACGAAAAGCATATAAGAGAGGTCTTTGTTTTTTTAGCACCTTATATGTTCGTTACGCATTATGCACGCACATACCCTGTAGAGAGCCAAAGTTAGCAATGCTTTGATATCAATCTGTTCAATCTTAGCTCAATTAAACACGACGGAGAACGGAGTTCTATTATAGCATCAGGCCCCTTTCAAACAGTAGTGTAAATAAAATCCTCTGTGTTCTGTATTTTGTCGCCAATTTATGTAATTGAAAGCTTGTCTATGGCTAAAAATCTGTGCAGTAATTAATAGTTAAGACGTACTGCTGGTGAAAACAATTGTAAAGCTTGGAAACCCTATTTTTAATACGAGGCCTCAGCGATAAGAACAAATCAGACGCTATAAGGAGGCCTCGGATTGGAAAATTGGGTTTTCAGATATTATAAATATTTCCACGAGCAGTACGTATTGTCCAACCGGATTGCTTAGATCAGCCCAAGGTCAAATGAAATTGAATAGCAGTGTAGGACTGGTTCGGTTTCTGAGCGCGGGAGTAGAGTAGCGGGAAATACACCTACTATGTAGATTGCAGTGG
>JAQFZY010000369.1:0-31099 GCA_034696285.1 Hypogastrura burkilli
CATTGGCCCTGAGAAGTTTTGTCATACAGTCAATCATTTTTCAGTTATTTCGATTTCTGTCGATTTCTGACTCCCATGCATAACCATTGACTCCGGCTGTGCATCATCATATATTACGTTCAAAATAATAACCAATTTTTATTGCAGAATTCGATAGAGCATGTTATTTGGAATAACATTAGTCCTGAAGATTTTCGTCCTACAGTCAATCGCTTTTCAGTTATTTCGATTTCTGTCGATGGGCATCTTGGTCTGCCGCGGCCCGGAATTTCTGACGACAGAAAAGGTTCGTGCTTTGGTCCGATTTCTGACTTTCTGTCGACAGAAATGTTTCTGACTTTTAGCCCATTCCCACAAAATATATTGTATTACTGTGGTAGGATGCCTTTCCCTCACAACAGAAAAAGTCTTCAGAAGCCTTTAATCTAAGTATTAGTATAGTAGATGCTGGAATAAGGAATATAAATAGGTAATCTTATTATCCGTGTACACAATGAAGCCCTCCATCTCCGCAGAGACATTTATTACATACCCACAAAGGTAATGAGATCCTTCGTACTAAACCAGATCACATTTGCTAATGAATCCAGCTCTGCCATTTCTCAAGGTCTCTTGAGTGTCCACACGGAAACTCCAAAATTTGGACAGACTCCAATCACGTATGAGGGTACGAGTATGAGTGTTAAGATACGAACAGGAACAGACTTCACGTTTGACGCTGAAAGGCGAACCGGAAACAGAACCCGACATCTGTCCTCCACCTTTCCATCACTACTGCTTGCTCCACTTACAAATAGTCAAAATTCAAATCCTCGGTCAACGGAATGAAAGTCCAAATAAAGTCAAATGAGACCAACTCAATACTTGGTCAATACTCAATTGGGATTGAGCTCAGCCTCAACAGTTAAAAAAATTGTAATGACTATAATATACTCCCTACATCTCGCAGCGAAACGCTGACCCTGTTATACTTAAATAATTGTCTTGTGTAAAAAGGCTAGCTTTGGTTAAACTATAACTATTCTAACTCATAAGGCTTGTGAGCAGCTAGGTTTGAAGTACTAGATATAAAGTTAGCACTAAAAGCCGTTATTTAAATAGAGCTGAATTTAAGAGTTGTACATAGTATAGTTTAGTCACCCAGAACCAAGAGCCACTCCGCCCCCGTTCTGTAGTAAGAATACGAACTTGGCACAAAGTATATCACACACTGAGTTTCTCCACAAGTCGCAGATTTTGGTCTCCGGCACTCGGCTTTTGAAATTATTTGGACTCCTAGATACTAATGTACTTGGAAATCTAGTATTTTCTAAAGAATACGTCTTTATTGATCGTTAATCAGTTCCTTGTGTTAGAATTTATAGAGCATACGAGTCTTGGAATAATTTGTGGAGAGTAGTAATATAATGTTGACGTAAATGACGAATAATTTGGCTGGCAGCCATGTAAGTAGGCTTAGTTTTCTGGACGCAGCAGAGAATTATCTCAATTCCATTAACCATCCGTGACCTCAATTTCTGTGTCTTCGTCGTCCTCCCCCTTTGCGGAAGCAGAATCTTCAAGCTGCGACTGCGAATAAGCGGTGGAATATCGCTTGTACTTGAGCTCCCTATATACATACATACATACATAGAAACGAAACTGGTGAATAGTCCGTAATCTGATGTAAAGTAGGTATTAAGTAACTATCCTATTAAATTTTGGTTATCTCGGAACTTCCAAACCAGGTTTAGATTAATAAATGACTAAGCATTCCTTGTTAATGGATTAATAATACTAAAAGTGCTCACTCTAAAATGGCAAGATGATCAGTGGCCTTCTCGATTTGCTCTTCGATGGCCAGAATCTTCTTAGCAACAGCCTCTGTTTGCTCCAACATTTCGTTGCGGAGGAGCCGGAGGACTTTAACATTGTGGTCCGCCTGCTGACAGCACTCCTCGGATGCCTTCAGGTCAAGTGGGAACGTACCAGCACAGAGGACCCGACCAGTACAGACTGGGCATTCCACCGAGGACTCCCGAAATTGGCTGTGATGTGAGGTCAAAATTGAAAAGAAAGAGTTTTTATTATCCACAGCGTTTGTTTATGCGCGGAGCGGCAAGCGACACGCTTAATGTAAATAACTCACATTCGGTATGCTCGCATGTACTTGTAAATGCACTCCTTGTGGAAGACATGCCCACATTTGGTGGCAACAATGGACTTGGGCTCCAGCTCACGGAACAAGGACCGGGGGCGATGACACTTCTCCGTGTTGAGGTCAAATCGGAACCGATGGAGGTGACGATGGGAGGCCCGCTGACCCAGCTCACAGGACAAGAACGGGGGCTTCTTGATCGTGGGCACCGCGAACAGCTTCCTCTTGTCCTTTGGGCCATCTGCTCTCCTAGGCGGAATTGGAATCGGAACGTCCTCATCCTCCTTGATCTCGTACATTAGTTGGTCACAGATAGGGCAGATGAACCGCATGCTGGCTCCGTGTGATGATGGTCAAACCTGGACTTAATACTTTTCCAAGGGGAATCCAACTCTCGCGATTCGCAAAAGTTGGTAATTTAAATCTTAATTCACGCTTATCAATTTGGACTTAACTCCGAATTTGGAACTCGCTAACTAAACTAGTAGAGGAAAGAGGAACTGAGTTTGGAGAACGTCAGCCTCTTCGTCGAGTTGAAAGTAAATAAGCAAAAAAGGAAGACAAATGAGGCGCGTGGCCCGTTGGCAGGGAAAATTTGAATTTGCTTGTAACTCCTATTACGATCATCAAAATGCTAAAGTGTGCGAAATCTTCCCATTTGGACTGTCACCATATAAAATAGTATATGTAGTTGTTTGTTCACAATCTTCATCGAAACTACTAGGACTGACTGGACGGATTCTAATGTGTGATACGTCCAATTCTTTCTAATTTTCGAGGTTCAGGAGTAGGCTGGTTTTGATTTACCCTTGACCTAATCATTCCACCGTTTATATCATCGATGTCCTTTGAACTTCATTTTATAATGATGGATCATACTAGTAGTCGTTGTTTATGTGTAGCAGGCATGCAAAACACGCTCATATGACATGATATATGACCTCTGAGCTACAAGAGTTCGAACTTGGAAGATGTTGGGGCTTGTAGCTATTTTCTTTCACTTTCTAACTAACCCCCTTCCGGTTCATTTGTGAAATTCCAGAACGTAGTTTATATTTAATAGGCTAACATCTACATTTTATATAGGATAATCTAGTAAATACTTCTGAGGCTGAATTCTACATTTATGGGTCACCCACTATTATTAAGTCATTATTAGGCATGGGCGTTTCTTAAGGACTTATTATTTAAGTGGCCGCAATTAAACTCAAAAGCGTCCCCAGAATACTCAAAAGTTACTTTTGCTACCGTTGGCCCCAAATTACTTTTCGCTCGCCCCAAATTAACTGAAATACTTCCCAAATAAACTCAAATACTTCCCAAAGTGCTCATTGGGGTATATGGCATAGGTTAGGCTCCATGGTAGGCTGGTATTTAAACAAATATAATGTTCACGTGTAAGAATAAATATACGTAATATGTAATATACACAAAGTATCATTTATTGAAGGAACCAGCATTAGCACTTTTTTAGAGAGTGCTCATGGTTCAAGCCAAAAAGAAATTGCTGGCCACGGGTATTAACAGTAAAGTTAACGAACTATATGCTATCGGAATATTTGACCCTATGCGAAGGTTGGTATGAAGGCATTATTGGTATGAAGGCAGAGCAAGTAGGACACCTAGCCCGAATAATCCATTGGAAGGTACCAATAGCGTTAAAAGCGGAGTGTACCGTGTACCTTACGTGAACGACTCCCACTCCACCATAATTTATAGACGCGGCGAAGGGCCTACTCCGCCAGTCGTCAATTCAGCCGAATTTGAATCTCCAAATTCCAAATGTTTCGCCACAGTACCAATGATAGCCCTTGAACTTGACACAGAAGCATGGAATTGGTGTCAAGCTCGACCTGCTACTCTCCTCCGCACCATTGACGGAAATAAAGTTTACTTTATAACATCAAGCCACCATCAAAGAAGCTGACATTACGGACCATCTACTACGTTACAAGGAGCGAAGGAACTGGAAGTAGTTCTCAACGTAGCAGAACTACCAAGGACGTCTTTGGCTGGCTACGATGGAAAATGACTGGCAAGATGCCACTAGTTCCTGTCCAGAATATTTGAACACGTACATTTGTAAATGCATTATGGGCATTTCTATCAAATTAGGACTTTATTCGGTGAGTGTGAGATGACAGACATAGCTAAAAACATTCCCCTAGGCCGCAAGCGCAAGCGTGAAAGGCCTGCGAAAGCTATGAAGGCAATAATACGTCAGTGAATATTAGGCGTTTTGCATTGTAATTGTAATTACGTACTGTAGGTTTATTGTATTTATTTTGAGAGTTATATTAGCCTAGAGTTATGTCATAATGTATATAGTAGATTTACATTTATTTTGATTTATTTGACTTAGCCGTAGCTCTATTTAAATACATGCTCATGTTGGTAATAAATGATAATTTGTGTATATTACATTACGTGTATTTATTCTTACACGTGAACATTATATTTGTTTAGGTTAGTCTATTATGGAGCCTAGCCTATGCCCTATACCCAAATGAGCATATTTGGGAAGCATTATAGTTTATTTGGGAAGTATTTGAGTTTATTTGGGGCGAGCGAAGAGTAATTTGGGGCCGAAGGTAGCAAAAGTAACGTTTGAGTATTCTGGGGACACTTTTGAGCCTAATTTGGGCCACTTTGAATAGAGGCCTTTCTTAAGAGATAAAGTGGATAATCCTATTATGTCGAAGAAAATAATGGATTCTACCGGAAAGTATAATGTTTAATTTGACTAACCTGTTATGCCCCGTCGTTAATTTAATTGGATTAAAGAAGTCGTGTTTTTACACTTGGATTTTATTCTATTAAGATTTCGATTGGATAGGGATAGGCTAGGTTAGTATTCAACCTCAAGAAGCGACTCTATTCTGCCGAATATATTACACATTCTCTACGAAAAGCTTTATGGGAGCGTTCATAAGGTACGTACGGGAAAAATCTCATTTTTGACTCCCACCCTCCCTAAAATCCGAAATTGTACGAATTCTGGAAACCCCCTAAATACGTATGGTTTTTGACTAAAAATGCGTAGGAACTGAACACTAGCTTAACACTTGAAACGCGATCAACTAAGCTTTTCTTCATAAAGATTGAACAGTAGGTACAAAATTAAACATAAAAAAGTACAAAATACAGCAAAGGAAAGTAAGCATCGCATTTGCGGCTCATTTTATCTGCGAATTGACTTGAAACATTAGGATAAAAGTAATCGAAGTGTTCATTTGGGCGGGTCGAATCAAGGTGTCGGAATGCTAACTGCATATTCAAAACCTCCGAAATATCCGTTTAATTTTGGTCCGTAATTTTCAGGCCATATGGCGTCTTTTGAAAGGCCAAAGGACTTGGCAGTAATTATCCAGGCAAAATTTCATGTAGATTTGTTACTGGTGTGGTACAACAATTAGACCAGTTAACTTAAGAATTTGAAGATGTTGTGATTGTTGCTATACTGTGAACTGTGATAGTTGCTTGGATTTAATATTTTCAGAGATTCTCAACGTTGACAGCTCCGGGTGTGGTTGGTCTAATACCTATACTTACGCTGAGTAAACTTTTAACCCATATGACTTTTATTTTCGTCCCATATTGACCATAAGTTAACGTCTTTTCTATTTGGAAATCTAGGCTTTTCATCTGGTCCTCCGTCGTCGGCCAGAAGCACTGACTGGTGATTCTGTGTGATTGGCTTTACAGTTTCAGTATTATATTTGACTAATTATTGAAAACATTCAAGATCAAGTTGAGTCCTTAGGTCTTTAGCATGAGCTACACAGCTGTGCTAGAGTTCTGTTTGCCATGTTAGTCTTCATACTATTGTACGCACGACGTTAACAATGTATTGCACAGTCGCAGTACTTACAAATTGTATTATTATGTAGGTACATCGAGTTTTGCGGGCTGAACTAAATTTGTACCAAAAAGGCTTAGAATAATTATTTCGTTTTTCATGTACGTACACTCTGTATATGTAGAACCCGATCCACCCTACAATACGAAATAGTACGTTTTCCGTTACCCCCGCATACCCTAAAACCCTGTACGTACTTTATGAACGCTCCGTATCCGGCAAAGCCTTAGTAGATCTACACAGATATATATTATGTAGATATGTACTCTTGGTGGAAAGAATGATACATTGTAGAAACAGTAAACCCGAGTTTGAGATCCGATGCCTCATACTTTATTGGATTTGCTCTTATCGCTGAGGCCTCGAATTTCAAAATCGGGTTTATTGGTTCCATCATTATTTCCACCAACAGTATTTTAATTTTATATATCCCCTAAATTTTCATCCTCGTTCTTATAATTGTTAGCATCCATCAACTTGCTCTTCAATATCCGATCCTAATCCTAATTTAGTATTGGGCCCAACGATGAATACGAGGCAAGTATCAAAACGTCAAAAGTAATCCATGTAATTAGAAAAATAGGGCAAGTGGCTAGCTATCCTTCTCCTTTGTGTCCTATAAGTCACTCGGGAAATAAGTGTCATTTTTGTGTAAAAGAATAGCATTTGAAGAATTTGATCAAAGGAAGGTCTAGGTATTAGAAATTAGAAATCGGGATACTGTATCTTTCCACAAAGTTCTTATTATTTGTTGGATTCAGGTTGGCATTCGTATGATACTGGCTCCATTCCAAATCTTTACAACAATAGGCCGGAGGAAGATACGGATTTCTTTTTCACAACTCTTTTCATATTTTTACTCCCTGATTGTTCCTTCCATTCATAGGAGGATATGATAGGACTGATTCCCACTAAGGATCATACATCATGAATCCAAAGCCAAAGTACAATGTAGGCTTAGTTCCCTTCACGCCACGTGCTTTCTCAAGCACCTCAACTCAGCTTGGTTCGCCAGGGGTTCCCCTGATCCCCCTTGATTGTAAACACTTGGCGTGAGCTCTTCTTCCTTTAATTCCGAACTCACAGGTGAGGTAGGTATATGTGTGAAATGCAGAAGGCACTTCTTTACCATTCTGTCAGTCAGGGCCTCAGGTGAAGTTCCTAGTCCTTTAATGGACTTCGTAAGCCCAGGCCTGTATTTTTAGTCCAACAGGGATCACACCTTTAGCGTGTTCAGGCTCAGTTTAGCTCTTCACCGCAATCATAAGTGGAATATTGTTTAACATAACGACTCGAAGTCTTTGGACTCTTTAGCGATCTCCATTTCCTTAGCTCTTCCTTCTTTACCAAAATCCGTCGGGTCCGTTAGGCTGGTCCAGACTACCTAGAAGTGCCGAGCCACTCAAACGACATAGCCTGCCGCGGAGAAGCTTGTTCAATATGGAGCCTAGTACTTCCGAAAAGACTGAACTGTGCTTGTGTCACCGGAATCTAAGAACGCGTTTGAAGAGGTCCAGTACTACGCTACTTCCTCTTCCAAATGTTAGGAGGCTGAACTTGGGCGGATTTTCAGTGCTAGGAATACTTGTAGTGCTAGGACAGGCCTTCCAATCGGCGGAAGCCCTGGCTGAAGAGAAGTCCGTAACGCAGAATCAGAGAGAAGACTTATTTTCATCTACGTCGAAGCTGGAGGAACTTGTTGAGAGTGAGCTCCAGATTGTGGACTTACTGGAAACCTTTGCGGACTACGCTCTGGAAAGAGCTCAAACAATTAAATCGTAAGTTTTGTGTTTATCGCTACTTCTATTCCATAGCAATAGTCGCCGTGAATGTCTTAGTTGTAGGAGGGCATATTACGCCGATATAATTTACTTTGCAAGCTTTGAACTAATATGATACCGAAATATGCTTCCTTGTTGCAATGAGCAATGGTCATAGGTTGCCGTTATAAGTTACTTAAATATAGGTCTGCTCTCAAAATAACCGCAACGGTATTTAAATTCGCCTTTATACTTTGTAGGCTAACATTTACACTGGTTAATTCATATACTTTTACTATTTACAGTTCTATATTTTCGGGGATGCGTTAAATGCAAGCCTTTAATATCTAAAACTAAAATGCTGAAGGATAGGCTAGCAACGTACAATTACTTACTTATCGACATTTGCCTACATGGACTTGGGGACAATAGCGATTCTTTGTCGTAATTTTCGTATTGTCGAAAGGTGAACAGATGTTAGATAATTCTGCATAATATAAAGTTATATATGTATGCGTTATTTTCCTAAGCCACGGTTATACGGTTCTTCATAATAAGCATGAGCTGATAAGTAATGGGCTCCATTTACTGATAGTGCACAGTCACCTGTGAGTTTGGAATTTAATTTACAAGGAAACTGTAGAGACTGTAGGTATATGTATCAGCATCGGAAGTTGGACGTTGGACTCGGTAATAAATATAATTAAACATTATTTAACCTGTGGGAGATGAACCTCAAAACCTCATGGAATGGTAAATGAACCAATTAGGCCGAGTTTGGGATAATGACTGAGCGTGTGCCTTTCTTAATTTTGTACCGGCCTATTTCGGTCAGGCAATAAAGACCTAATGAGAATTTGATGATACAATTCCATCGCCCCGTCTTGAGGCATTACTTTACAGACGGAAGCATAAAGGTCTGAGGACTCAAAACTCAAATGGAATCTTGCTCATTACTGCCAAAACTCAGACCTTGCATGCATAATACATTGGTACTTGGTACCCACTACCCACCTGCGTCTTACCTACTGCTCTATTGTACCAGAGATATTAGTCCTCATCCTCAGTCCCATAATTGTCCCATGCCCCCAAACTAAGGGTTTTTAAGAAGAATCAGAGTACCGGTAGCTTGTCATGGTCATATTTTGTTTTCCGGTCCGCACGTTGCGGCAAAGCTTAATCTAAGGTATGTATGCATGATGTGCCAGTAGGGATTGGAATCTTGCGCCCTGCATTATGAATGAGATGAGACATGCATCAGGTTCATTTATGATTATGAATAGGCAAACTACTACATATGTACATCAAGCATAGTAGTGCATACATAGTAGTACTTTGATAGTTTGATAGCATAGTAAGATCAAGCACATAGCGCATTTGATCATATGAAGATGCCGAGTTGAGACATGGAATTCCAAGATTATCAACAAAAACATGCTCAACTGAAAATCCGTAAAAGCCAACAGCAACAATTCAATTTTTTATTTACTACGATGTTATCACATCAAAGCACTATGGAAAATTTTGACCGTTTTTTAAATGCCAAATTCAGATATTACTCATTGCTAATATAAACAAATGCGGTGATTCATAATCATAAGTACGCCTTCCAAACAAAAAAATCCGATCGCAAGGTGTAACACCAGCGAAAAATTTAAACAGTGGATTTTTACGTTTTTAGGAATATTCAAAGTTTGTTTGTGTAACCTGATATATGTAGTATCTCTAGACGAAGCCAGTAAAAATAGAACTACGGAGATTCATTGTTATATAGCGAAACTATTGTCGCTTTCCGTTTTTCGTTTTATCTGTGTCAAGCTCACAGGTCAATTTATATTATGAGAATGAAAAATAATAGAAGAAATATCGGCCAAACGAAAGCAAGCAAAATCACGGGTAATTCCGTTTCACAGTTTGTATCCGTTTCCATTCCAATTATGTCGTGCTGAACTATGCCCCTGCACCCACGCAGTAGGATCGATGAAAATAAAAAAATAGCCCAAATTACATCCAACCCACCTTAACATGAAATACTACCGAGGGGGCTCGTTACTGCAAAGAATCTGACAAAGGCGTTCCACAAATTACATTGATTCGGCTCGTTGTCATAACATAGTACTCACAACTAACCCGGCACACCTTACTGGCATCATTCTTTGAAATAATGTGGCAATAAATCCGCTATGCTACTTCCACACTTTTAGAATTAGGAATTAATTCCCGTCGTCGTGCTGCAGAGGACGAGGGCACTATTGGCCCAAGAGATTACCAAGTCTCATTTCACTAGCGCGGCAACGGGCACTATCCCTCTCTACGTCTCCTGACAAATTGCATTGTTTGAGTTGGCTTGACTGATCCTTGGCTTTCTTTTGCCTCAATTCTCCGTACCGTAGCCCGTACTCCGTAGCCTTAATTCGTGGAGATCAGGAAGGCTTGTATCTCATGCCTATGATCAGCTTTGACTTTTGAACCGAGGCGAAGACTTTCATCGACTCATCATCTTCCAAAGTGTGTTAACGTTTTCAATGGCAGGATTTCGCCCAATGATAAGATGGCTTTAATTAGCTCAGCTTATTTATAAGCTTTGGCTCAGAAACCTTTAGATGGGAATTCATTAATGCACTAGGTACTCTTCTATCCCAGTTTGGTGCTATGCATTATGTGCATGTATGTGAAATCAACATTTCTGAAAATAAATGTAGTGGATCGCATTGGCCAAGAGATAAGAAATATACAATTACCATGATTCCGTTTCGTTTACTTCAACATTCATCCCTACTTTATTCATTGCGATGTGTGACCGAGTTAAGAAGTCAGAATTTTAAGAGCATGATTCGGCACAAGTTTACATATCGCTGACCGCAACACACCATAGGAGCCAAAAATTAAGGTCCAGCAAAATTTGGGTCATGTAAGGGCGAGTAATGGTCAACACAAAGGAAAGGACCCAAATAAATTAATATTAGAGATACGCTAGTAGAATAAGGGCCAAGAATTAAGACATTGAAATAGGTACCTAGAAGTACCTAAGTAGCTACGCAGATATAAAGAAAACCAACTAAAACGTAACTTACGTAATTAAAATACCCTACCTGCCCCTAGTGTAAAAAAAAGTAGTTGAAGTTGAGCGGTAACCTGTTGAGGGCTGAAAAATGGGACACCGGCAGCCCGACAATATCCATAGTAGAAAGGGCAAACAGAAAAACTCCAGTTACCAACACGTATATTTTTTGTTTTGGATATTTACGTGTTTATATGGTTTACGAATACAATAGCCCCGGCCCAAACCACCTAATTCAGAACTCTGCGGTTTGACATATTATTAATCGAATATTGTATTACCGATTTAGTCTTCCTTTGACTAGCCAAACAAGCCCGCGCTAACGCGGAAAGACTAAATACGCCTTCTAATTCTTTCTAGGGCGCATGGGCCATGGGTGTGTTTGTTTTAGTGGAGCTGCTGATAATGGCGGTCCATTCACCCTAGAAAGAATTACAAGGCGTAGTTAGTCGTTCCGAGTTAGTGCGGGCTTGTTTGGCTATTAAGGTAGAAACGCGTAGAAAAGAGAAGGGCAGGGCATGTTGTGGATAGGCTATCAAGGAAGAAATGAGTAGAAAGAAGAAGGGCAGGTGCAAAATTTTACGGGTGAGCGAAAAGTGAGGACAAATAAACAGGTATAACGGTAGGGACGGATAGTGACGGTTGTCATGTAGAAAGAATTTGAATGGGTAAAAGTCAAGAGAATAAGAAATCAACGAAGGAAGGTTTGATGAAATATAGACAACAAATTACTGTAGCATTCAAGATACAACAAGAACGTTTGTTAAATGGATATAAAGTTGGGATATATGACGCCGCCTATTTTCCCCGTTCGTAGAACGGGCTTATTGCTAGTTATAAATAACTGTTGTTGTTTTTTCACGTGAAACATATAGAAGTGAATTTTTGTTAAATTTACTTTTTCAAAGTTTAAAGCTAAATCTTCAGTCTAAATTGATCCCTGGGACAATGTACCTTGGCGAGTACAATTTAAATGACTGGCATATGTAGACGTGCAAAACAAATTAAGGTTTGGCTCTAATTAATCATCTTCATCTTCACTCATCTTCGCACAAGACGCCTTTATCTCCTTTCCATTTGCAGTTTGCAGCCGAATTCATTCCTACCCAGGTAGCATAGAATAGAACGGAAACGTGCTAATATTCTGGTATATATTAAAAGCTTTACTTATTAATTGACAGACAGGCTACAAACCTTTGAAAACTTCATATAGGCAAACCTACTTAGTCCATTTTAGAATCAACCAATCTACTCTAAACTTATTCTGAGATGCGAACACAATTTTCCTTGAGTATCAGAATTTTATGAATGCCCGATGCCAGTATTTTTGTGGCCGTTATAATAACATGATAATTAATCCATAAAGAAAAATTCCGAAACAGAATCTGACCTAATCTATTGATAGATATTTAGCCCACATTTCCCTGCAAAGCTCAGACAAGTGACAATTCTGTCTGTAATAAGTATGAAGCTCGGGCCTTTTAGTCACCATTCGGACAGTAGTGGTATGCTGGTACACATATTAAATTATGAACGTAGAATGATGGATGACAAGTGGACGGTGTTTATAATTATTCCTGCGAAGAAGCCCAAGCACAGCTCGCAGAGCTCTTATTACTAAAACAATCAATACTAATGTATGATGGATCATAGATAGACAATAGACGATAGGACAGCTAATGGAATAGCTATATGGCATTCACCCGTACGCGGTGTACAGTGCAGGCTCATAATTAAGGAGGACAGGTAACAAAAGAATTCAGAATTGATTGCTTCTGGTTATACTAGGCTATCTCACATCGCACCTAATACGACTACGTATACATACTGTACATAAGGATACAGACAGGCTTTGCTATTAATATTAGCTGATTATCAGGTGAAATACCCGCTAAGCCTCAAGCTCATTACCTATCTGCGTGTCCTTAATAGCCAAGCATGCACCCTCATTCTGGATCTGAAGTTGCCATCCCTAGCAATAACAACTGACTAATATTATTTCACGTAGGATTTTTAACTGAGGGGAAGTGAAAAATGCACTATTCCAATGGATTATGATTATGACGAAAAGCCGTGCTATGTGTATAAAGCTCTTAGTAATTAGCAAATGCAAATTATTCGAAAATAAAGCTAGTTTTAACAAATCTAAAACTTTTTGTGCAATTTATTTAATTACTACATTTGAAAACAATTTCGGCGCATTTTTGTAGTTATAACAAAACTACGAAATTACTTTTTCTGAAACCCAAATGAGTAAAAACTGTCTCCAAGGACAAAAAACTTTTAAAAAACTAGCGAAATAGACGTATTTCGCTACTGCTCTATACTAGATTAGATACAGCCAGTAACAACAACAACTAACCAACCAGGAAAAGTAGTTTCGCACAAGTAAACCAATTTTTCTTAAAGCCAAAAGTCACTCCTTTTTATGGTTCCGCGATACCATGTTGTGAAATCAAATTCATATTACATTTTTTTTGCTTCCTGTTAATATGAAGCTGAATGTGAGCACAGGTTGAAATTGGGACTAAATTGTAGGACCAACAGAGCCAAGTTAATTTAACTTAGCTTAACCCTCTATTTAATGCTTCTCTTAGTCTATGATTATTTATGTTCACTTGGTCCATTTGTATAAGAATTAGGACACGGCTAAGCATACTGACCTCGTATACTAAAGAGTCTGTACTCTGCCAACAAATGTCTCTAATTATAATCATACGTTCATAATTACTGTCCTGAATCTGATATTAAATTTTGAAACCATAGGTACGTTGAGGAGCAGAAAAGGCTGCTCATGAACGGGAAGACGAGCAAGGACATTGTGGCCCATCCAGTGGAGGCCTACTTACTTGTTCGGAGACTTACGGCGGATTGGGAAGACGTTCACATAGCCCTTCATGGGATTTCTAATTATAGTCAAGGTAAGTCTCTAGACAGTCAGTTAGGCTTAGACCACACGAATTCTCATAGAAAAATCCTACAGTTGGCATTTGGCATATGAATCACGTTCATATATCCAAAATGTAGATTTCCTTTTGGTCACATTATTGAATTGGACACTTGCCTCGTCATCCTTCACCTTTTCATAAACTTATTCACTCTACTCCGCTTTATAAATGGAAAGAATTCAATGGACGTGAAGTGTGACTCTGAATAGTAAATGACTTGCTTGCTCTGTTTGCTTATCTCATTGACAGCCTTTTCCCTTTGTTTTATACCATAAGAGTGCCCCGGTTTAGCTAGGGTTCAGTAATGACCTTACATACTGAATTCTTGCGCTTAGAAATTACAGATAAATTATTTTCGTCAGCATCAGAAATCTGTATTTTTTTAGTCCAATTTATTTCCCTTTTGCATTTTAAATGCCTATCAATATTTGCTTCATTCGTCTTATAAATACCCATTGCATTTATAGTGTAAATTATTTAGAAGGACTGTAAAGCACAATTCCGCCGTTTTCTACTTCCTTCTAAGCCTCGCATGAGGTAGTAAATCTATTTCTTCTGCAAAAATGATTATTTCACTGTCCATATTTTTTTCCGACTCCAGAAGTACACGGCGTCTAAAAATAGGCAACTTATGATTTGGTCTCAAATCCAAAATGCCTATCATACGCGGAAAATCAGTCACGCTACAGGGATCCCTCCGTCACGTGACACTTGAATTAAGCCCTATCTCTATCACTAAGTCGTTGGCCCAACAAAGGTGGGACAATGAACAGCCCAGCCCCTTCATAATTCATAAATGTGTGTCATCAGTTCTCCAAAATTATACCAACAAAGCAAAGGCGCAGAGTGCGACGACACGCTCTAGACTTACGAGCACTAGGACCGAGAGCATATTGTTGTGATTCTTAAGGTTCTAACTTAATTGTAGGTATAGCGTGGGATAAAGTAGGTGGGCCGAGTTGAGTTAATTCAAAATTGAGCGAGAATAAGAAGAGTCATTTACTAGACTGGACTTTCCTGTGTCAAAAGATGAAAATTATCATATTTCTTTTGAAATGGGAAATGCAGCGTAGTTTTGTATAGGTCCGTTGAATATGCAGGGTACAGTGTAAAACGCAGGTAAAGTACTGTACAGGTTGGGTTCATATTATTGTTGCTATGACTATGAGAAATGACGGCGCATCGCTCAGGGATGGCAAGGGATCATTTATACTATACGATATACGGTACAACTTTTACATTTAAGGAGAGGTGCGTTCGATTGTTCGAAATAGGCCTCGGCTTTCTTGTAGAGTTATGTTTCGAATTTGAGCAGCATTAACTAGAATTTAACCAGGCATTTCCTATGCATTCTCATATCCCGTTTTCTGTTCGACTCTCGCTTTCTCAGTAATTTAAATTTTCCAAAAATTCTGTTTTTTAGAATAAGAGATTTGTGGCTTGGTGCGCCCTCTGGAGAAAAAAAAGCTTTAGAAAAAATTTCAACGGAACAGGTACCTACTCCTACGGCTGGCCTAGCTCTTGATGTCTAAATCTCTGTAGTAGTTTTTGCTTTGACGCGTTTTTGATCAATTCCGAAAAAGAGGCTCACGATTACTGCAAATTACGCGTCTTCTTCTGGTTCTCCTATCATCATTAATTGTGAACAGGAACGAAAGTTTTTATACACATCTGCATATAACTACTGTACAGTATTTTGGAAAAGTTTGTAAACGTGAGAGCTTAATTACTATAATTTCTAATTTCTTAATCAATGTCTAGACAGTCTTCACATTGAAAAGGTGCTTTTATCTGGTAGGATGGATGAATATATAGGTGTAGATGTAGATAAAGGTAATTATAATTATAAGCGATACGCGTATGCTAATATATGTATTAATGCCAATTAGCATATGAATTAACACATTCCATCTTTCCAAAATGTAGAAGTTGGTGCTGGTAAGCCTACGTAGGTATTGGGCAACGATTGAATATGATTTAGGACGGTACCTTACCTATGTAATTTATTTTCTGCTATAAGCTGTCAATTACATTTTCTCTACCTCCATGCCCATTACTTCTTGCAGTGTTCTATGAATACCTTATTACGTACTATAATACTAGGCAGATGTAAATCTTTGTGAACTGAAAGAGGCGTGCAGGCAGCCGCTGATAGCACGGGAGGCTTTATGACTCTATTTACTCCTTGGACCGAATCGGAGTAATGTTGTGTAATGCTATAAAATGGAATTAAAAATCTTTCTAATTACTGGGTGTGGGATGATATAATAGGAATAATTGCAATCCTCTCCATGGGAAATACATACATACCTATTTGATGTGCAGTCATTGTAGGCTTTTACACGCAGGGGGGAAAGCGTTGTGCATGAAGATTTGGATGCTTAGATGTAGAGGATGCATTTGTATCGCTTCATCCTTAAGGGAAGTGCACCAGACTCGGACAATAATTTTAATTACTGTATTAACACCGTATGCAAAAAAAAAAATAACTGTGCAGAAATACAATTATTATTATTGCATTTATTCAACGTATGACTGATTCCAATGACTCAGCGGTTAGGGTAGGTAGTAAGACATCAAATATATTGTTTTAGATTTTTTGGGAAATTGGACAGTATGCCTACCAATTTGGGTTCCCAAATCTAGTCAATGTAAAGGATCCCGCACTGAATGTATGGCTAGGTGCCCCCGGTTAAGAACATGCCTCAAAAATAAATATCCCGGTTATAAAACTGGGAAAAATATGTGGTGTAATAACAAATTGGGATTTAGTCAGAATATTTCCTTCTTGCCCGACATTTTGGTGGTGGTGGGGAGGGGGCGCGGGGGGGGGGGGGGTCAAACCCTAAAAACCAGTTCCTGGACACGCCCATGGATCGGGCTCCTTTCGTATTGAAATCCATTACTTTACTTGTTGATAAACGTTGGTACTAAGTTCTAACGCAAAATTTGATCTTCTTTCTAATGCCGCGATTTATTTTACAGAAGAAGGGGTACGAATGAATGATGTAAAACCATAAATACGAATATAAATTCATTTATACGCGTTCCATTTTTAATTAAGCTCTCCATTTGAAAGAGGATAACATTTTGTTTCAGGGCGTACTGTAGCAGCAAGTATATTGATTTTCAATCAAAAATAAATACGTTGAACTGATTGAAGCCGACTTCCCAAATCCAGAGTTAATCAACAGTTCTAATACATTTTTGGCTATTAGGTGGTGTGTTGGCTGTTTTGCGTGCGTAGTGCCTACCATAAACCTTAATACAGCTGTGTGTTGTGGGGTGTGCATGACGTATGACGTGCCGTGCGTCTATTATGGCGAGAGAACAGAGAATCCTTTGAGTCTCTACATTCTCCTGATAAAAAGGAACCCAAGGAGTAAAGGCCTAAAACCGAAACCATGTTCATGAAGATAATTATCACGAAATTCCTATCGCTGACATCGGATGAAAAACCAAAGTTAGGCCGTACTACGAAGTATGACTCCGTTCCTATATTTTAAACACCGGATTTGGTACATATTATATATCTAAAACCGCTCAACAACAGTGCCTAAATTCTAGTCCAGCTCCAATACCAACCGCCATGTTTCCAAGAGAATCTTAGGACGATTTGATTTCTCATCCTTAACTGATGTTTATGGACAGAAGATGATATACATTCAAGGCCCTTTGTCAGCCTCCTCTGCTTTATTTCATGAAATACGCGCGCGCTTAGGCCATCCTCTTTAAAGAAAGGGTATATCGGAGTTTTATCCAGAGGACCTTATTAGTAGGAATTCTTACCTTTTTAATATTCAATGTTCATACACTGGATTCGTTAGGCCGACAATGAGATGAGCCTGCATTTTGTTTGAATTTTTACTTTTCCCAACTTAACTAAAACAAAAAAAAAAATTACTCTTCCCAGAACGGGCAGATAACTGTTCGCTCCTTGACAACATGATGTGTGCGTAAATTAATACGGATTAATACGGACAAGTTAACTCCAGTCGTAGGGTATGCATTCACCCCCCCCCCCCCCTCCAAATGGCTCAAGGTCCTTTTCCGGCTAAACCGAGCAATTAACCCGTAAAATTAAAGATACATAAAAATTGGGGAATGGGGTGTAGATGCTCCATCTTAATTTTATATTCCGATACATTGCGCAGTTTACTGCACTAAATCCTCAAAAAACGTCGTCGACATGGCCATTTAACCCACTTCCCGGGTACTCTACTCTAAAAATTGAAGTTATTGTGGTTCATACAATTATATTTCAAAAAATCTTAATTTGACCTCTGTAGGTCACAGGGGCCCTGAGATATTTGACCTCTTAGGGACACATTTCGAGATTAATTCTTAACACACGTTTATATAGGGAGTGTCTCCTTGCCGTTATCAAGTGTATTTCATCAGTGTTACCCGTAGCAACAGTCTCTTGATTCATGTCTACCAGGCCTGCTAATATACTGATGTTAAGATGTTTCCCAAAAAAAATTGCGCTAAAAAACTCCAAAATAAAAAATGCATTGATAAAAAGCAGACTACCTACCCTGAACTTAAAGGTGCACTGGAAAGATAATAACAAGAAACATACAATCCAGGACTAATTTTTGCGTCTGTAAAGTTCCTCCGATTAAATCAATGTTGGAATAAAATGAATTCATGAAAATTATCACGGAGGACCTGAGACGGGAAGCGATAATTAGTCCTGGATTGTTTTTCGTGTATTCTTGTTTTTATCTTTCCAAGTATACTTTCAAGTTCAGGGTAGTCTGATTTTCCTAAGTTCATTTTTTTATAAAGTAGAAACAAGCATTTCTTAGAAATTATCTCGTATGGTTTGATTCGTCATTTTATTCCCAGATTAGAGAATAACAAACTCGCATTAAGTTTGAATAAGGCCCGTATTTTGGCGTGATATTGGGCCTCTTTGAGAGGTTCCAGAGGCCTTTCCTCCTTACTGGGTCCCACTCAATCAGGACAATGTAAGGAGCGACTCAAATCTCCTCAAACCGATGAGGAAGAGAATTTTTGCCGTATTTATTACTATGGGTCTATACCTAAAAATATGATTAAAAACATGGCAAGTTGAAGAGAGGAAGGCTGGTGGTGCCGTTGTGTGTCTTACATTTCCCTGTTAGACATTACAGTATTTTCGACAGGAAAACGTCGTATCTGTTCCTTAGGCCTCTTTCCAAATAGGATGGGCCTCAGACTATGTACTGTCTCAGCCGGAGTTACTCGTCTTTGTCTGGTGCCCTGTGACGAGTGCCGTAGGTGAGGCCACCCGTCACAAGACAAGGCACGTTTAGAACTCCTAACTTTGGGTCTGTTTCCGCCCTGTAAATTCTAAATTGTGGGTCCAATATCAATATACACGTCTGACGTCTGTCTGAGGCTCCACGTTAATGAGAGGATGAGCCAGAGCCTGTTTCGTGGGAAAATAACCATACTATCCAATAAGCCATCTCACGCAAATTATATTCAGCAGGACTCCGACAAAGAGTATAGGCGGATTGATACTACGACAATCCATTACTGATTTATGGATAGTGGGAAAATACAGGCAACATGGCTTTTGATTTCATATATCATTCCAAATTGCTCTATTATTATAGCCAGTTTCCCCTTAAGCCCAATTCGCCATTTTGCCACATAAAATAAGTATAAATAAATAGTATTCTAGACCTTACTTACATTTTTCGATTACGGTTTTCTACATACCTACTTAATCTATTCCACCCACATTTTTAAATTTTGTATTTGCCTAAAGGCTGCGGAGTATAATTATCGGATATTGGACACCAAAGCTTGGCAACGTTGTACGTCAATGTCCTACGTTGAACCGCATGTTTTTGCACGTGCAAGGAAATGCGTATATACTGTTTTTGGGATCTCAATTCCGTTAATTGCTATTACTAAAAAGGCTTATTGGACTTTGATCCTGGAATTCACATTTAGTAGGAATGAAAGCAGAAGCTGAAACATTAAACCGAGGTGCGGAGAGAACCCGATCTAATTTTTATGTGCTGCATGCCTTACTTTTTGAAAATTTCGTTAAAGGTCGTTTTTGACCAACTTTGACTACTACTCTTACTTGAAGTTACTACTCTTTGGCCACGTACTTTTTACTTTTTACTTGTTACTAATACTCATACTTAATACTGACGAGTACTTATTACTTTTTCTTCATGCTACCCAATTTTATGAATAAATCAGCAAAAGAGTATAGTGACAATGATAGTTTCGTTAACTTTAACTAGCTTTTATATTGTGTTCTGATGAGACTATTAACTACTACTGTAGACCACACACGTCGCGTCGTCGGTCGGGTCGCAGCTTTCTTATTCATACCGAAGGAGCCCAAGTACATACGTATGTACAATCTGAATTGCAGAATGAGTGAGCATGAACATTATTTGACTATCTTCTGCTCTTTACATTCTCCGGATGAAAGGCTCAATTCTTGTTCACACTCCCTACGAAGTCAACGCAAAACCACGATAGAAAGGTGCAGCGGAGCTCCACTCCACGCACGGTACTGCCCCTGCCTTGTTGTTGGGATCAGAAATCAGAATCCAGAAATTACTCCAACACAGCAAGTCATAGTCATACCAGCACCCGCAACACCATCCTATTTCTTAAGCAAAACAAAAATTACGAATTGCAGAGTTCAACCTTAAATCATCAACTACAAAGACGGATTTCCGTCTTAATCCAATGAACTAACGAATATGAGGTCTCGTCAGTATATATTCTGGTTAAGTCGAAATAATATTCTGTTTTATGATTTTTTAAATGCCTACCCTTGTACTTTGTCTTCATTTGCAGAACAGATTGAATATTTAGAAGAGTACCTATTATGAGGAACTAGGACCTACCTACGAATGAGTCCATAGTCATTTATGTAGGTATTTTAAAAATATATGCAACCAAACCTAAGAAGTTGAGGCTGTAACTAGCTGTGAGGAGAAACTACTACATAGTACCACGGCTCATAGTACAGTATAATTCCCTTGACGAGACTGAGAATTTTTTTTACCCCAAAAGCCGCATTTTTTTTAAGGGTATGCCATAATCATAAATCAAATAAATTATAGCTTCAAATCGCGTCCGCACCTTTAAATCTTACTAGTTAATTTGGTTAATAGTTAATAGGAAGGGGTTGAAAAAAAAAAGGGAAAGCCTTTTCCTACTTTTCTATAAGGAGCCTTCTATTATTTAAATGTCACTCCGACTACATAGCACGATAACCAAAAGCGTCCGCCTGCTTCTAAACTTTCCACTAATCATAACCAGAAGGGCCCTCCCACATCACATAAACACTCCGAAGTCTAGGCCGCAATTAAGCATATTGGAAAGAAACCAACGGGACCGAGTACACACTTTCCCTTCTCATTCCCATCTTCACGGCGTCCTTTCATGGGCCCAGAATAGGCCAAGAACAACTGTCAAGCCTCATCTTCTTGGCCCGAATACATAAATAATCCTTCAATCAGGCCTCAAGATGATCATGAGCCTGGGAGAGCCGGACGCCTAAAGCCTGAAACGGTACGGACTGGCCATAGACAGAGACAGGCCTACCAAGTCGAGCCTCTTTACTATTTCAAGCACACCTTATCTTAATCTAATAATGGTAACAACAATGGGCTGGGAGATCTCAGCCAGTCAGACCGACTTGCACGCTCATCCTGTTTTCTAAATATATTTGCATATGAGTTTCCTTCGCCTTTAATGCTAAGTATGGCAATCTTTGTGTGGAGGATATATGCTCTACTCTTAATTTAATTCGGAAATTAGTCCACTAGTTCTGCATATTATGCGCCTGTATAGGGAAAGTTGGGCCACTAATACTACCAGTACTAGCCAGCATACTAATACCGATTTTGTTACGAATGATTTTCAGGTGTGTTCACATGGATAGAAGCCTATAGGGACGGAAACAATTTTCCGAGGCTTGAGGATCTCAACGGAGCGGCTCAGGCAATTGTCCGGCTCCAAGACACTTACAAGCTCAAAATGAACTCCTTCTCAAGTGGGAATATTAAGGTGCCGAAGCAAATGGCGTCGGCAGGCAAAGGTAAGCTTATGGGATGTAAAAAGTCAACATAAAAACGAAGCGGTAGTTTAGTTTTTTAAACTTTCCCGAAAATGATACTGATTCGACATCTACATTATGCTGCCTGACTGGTCAGTTTGAGAGGTATAATTCTGTCAATGGGAAATTTCATATTAAACTTCTGTATTTTACTTCCTTTCCTGCTAGTTGACTCTAAGCCAGAAATGTATGCTTTTAGGAATGGTCTCATTTACCTTATCCCTACATTGGGATGCGAAAAAAGAACTTCAGACTCAATATTGAAATTATGTGAAAAATAAGATTGGGAAGAAGCAAAGTTTTCCGGATTTTTGACTAATTTATATGCAACTCATTGAAAAATAAGCTGAACCATTGTAAAGAGCATAAATTCTGGCTTAGAGCTAGCCTTTAGCAAGAAGTAACGTTAATGGATTCTAATATTTCATTTTGCATTGATATACCTGCAGATTGGTAATTATAAAATCCGATTATACAAACAGACCATGCGTAATGCATACCGTCCAATTTCCCAAACAATCGACTTACCACATCATGTATTCCAGCCGGAACACGGCAAAGGGCTCACAATAAAGTGAGCCGGATTTGTTTCCGACTCCGTGCAAAGTAAATCAAAGAACTCGCTCTATAAAGTAAATTGAGTTTACAGGAAGGAGCTGTTGTGGTTGTCGATGTCGTAAGTTTCCATAATGCGAAAAGGCGTCTTATTTGGGACCCTAGCACGGCTGGTTTTGGGGTTTTGCGAATAAGGCAGAGGCAGGGAGGACCTGTAATGAGGATCATTATATTCGTGAAACCATGCCGAATCCATCATTCTCACTTTCGCCAAGGATGAGTGGATTTTCTATTTCGAAGCAATTGAGGATTCTCTGAGGACCTGTCGCCCTGATTATATGTACCTTTGTTTTCGCACAACACGACCTCCCTCCATTGGCAACTGGCATCCTTTACAATGCGTATTTGGGCGGAAGTCTGACTCATTTAGAGCATATATAATTTTAGAAGGGGCCAGATATGCCTTCCTGATTCTTCACCGCCTTCGTGAGCTCCTTCTCCTACTATTTGAAATTGAAATCCCAATTTAGATTACGTTTCTGGTACTTAATGGCTCAGCTATTCCATTTCATTAAAACGTACATTACACCTTAGTCCCTACTGCTTGCCCGGCACATTGTGTATCACCTCATTTGAAAGGTGCCTAAATTAACAGGCTCCCGTTACGTCCATAGGAATAAATATGGGAGCCATCGGTCCGTAAAGTCTCCCATATTGTATTAGCGCTGTTAAGGTAGTGCTGAATGGACGGTTCAAATGTTTTGATAGCGGATAATTCATTTGTATACTCTACGGATCTCTAAACTAACATTTGGGCAGGTATTAAGCCTAACAATTGTGCGTTACAGATGGACCATATGATATGGGCTCCTTAATTACTCTTTGAATGCATAGTGCAGCATTGCTGTGTGCAAAATAAAGGTAACGGGAGTTGCGTATGCCTAGGTAAGTATAACTTATGCGGGTAAAAGCACGCCCGTGCAAATACTTGTACCGTATTTTCCTTGGCACGCTACATTATTACCTGTTACCCCACTGTGCAGGCATTTTGGATTTGGATGTGTTGTAACATCACAATGCACCTACCGGACATGATTTCTAGAAATGTATATCTTAAATATTACGGTTTTTTCAAAGTAGCAAATTCGTTGGCTTGTCTTTCATACGAATGGCAAAAAATATGTACCGATACAATATGCATACGGGCTGGCCCGTTTTTTACGAAGTCAAATTCTGTAAGTGTATTCAAATAATTTCTTTTATTTCTTTCAATTTGTTGGCTCTAAAGCAGTAGCTTACGCTGCTGTTTCCAATAGTGTAATTTATTGTACAACAGAATACGTAAAATTAGCTCAAATCGAAACTAAATGAGTATGCAAGTGCACACTATCAGTATCCAAGTTCCAAAGCAATACAAAACAAAAGTAACTATACGTATCATTTTTGCGTATAACTTTTAATAGCAAAGCATTGAACGTGAGTTTAATTTTCTGACTGTGACTGATAACCCTCTAAGGAATATGATAGAATGGGCTTCTCGTTTCTTTAGGATTGACAAAGGTGGATATGGATATGGGTAAGCTATTTGGACGCATCTTGTTCATGCCATTGTGCCATTTGTATCTTCTCCTGTTCACACCCGTACAGCCGTTCAATTTCTCTTAAATAAGAGGAACTCAGCCTACCGGAATCAATGTGGGAAATCTTAATAAAACGAGGAAAAACGTTTGTTTCGCAATTTCCATTACCAATTATTCGTGCCATGCATATTACAGATTAATAGTACGACATTAAACTATTTAATTGCCTTCATACATAAGGTTGAACTTGGAGATCACTATAGATTGAGGTTATATGCTGTTAATTTTGCAATATTGCACAAGGGTGAACTTGGGGATCGGTATCGTTGCGAACCCAAAATGAAATACGCTGCTAATTTCACAAAATTGTATAGTAGTAGCCTGGTAAGTGGTAGTATGTCTGATCTGTAATGAAAGGTTTCCCTACGTTCACCCTGTAATTGTTAAGGACGAGTTTCTCAAGTACAGTATAATAGGGAATAAATAGTTAACGGAGAGAGTGACGCTGAAAAGTGAAACTGGGCGGGCGGAAGACTAAGGCGGCTTCTCAAGGTCATACCAAATGGGCGGGACATAATTCCAATGCTATGACGAATTTAGTAGCGTGTTCGTAGTAGGAAATAAATGGCTATGATTAGTCTGAGGATGGGCAAGGTATTGAGCAAGGCTTTTCCCTTTCTTTCAGAACTGGTTGGGACGCATGGACTCACGGCTCGTGACATGCTCTTCCTGGGAAAACATGCTTTTACTCAGGGGCTCTACAATAGGGCCATTGAGTGGCTCCGCGGGGCCCAGGAAACCGCCGCAGCCGAGTCGAACTCGTCGAGCATTCTGGAGGAAATTGCTCCGTCCCTCCGCTCCGCCATTGAAGTGGTGAGTACAGATCCTGAAGAAGATGCGATGCAAAACAAGGCAAATTACATTCAAGTCCCAGGGAACGTTTTTTAAACATCATATAACTAGGCGTTTACTCAAATATTATTAAAGGATCACATAATAGCAAACAGCACATAGGCACCCGTACCGAGCGCTCTTATCACTGTAATCTTTACATTACAGTAGTTGAGGTATCCTTTGACGGAGGGATTATTTCCGACCCAGCTAAAATATACACTTTACCAGATGAAATGCAAACCTAGGGGAATGTAGCCATCGGTGGATTCTTTTATGAACGTTAACTGATCCTCTACACAAAGCCAAAATGCTGCTTTTAGGTCAGTTTTAGTCAGAATAATTTGGGAGAACCTTTTTTTTTCATTGAAAATTTACGGTATACGAATTGTTTAAGAAAAGGGTTTCCAATAAATTATTTACTTGTTTCAGATATATTATACGTTACTCAAATTAGCCCCGAAAGTAAGAGTTGTCTTTTTATACCTCGTCTAGTCATAAATTGGGGTGATCAAGAAATGCTCGATTACGCACCTACCTTTGGTCGTCGACACTAGATGTCCATATCTATAGAAAGCGGATTTAATTCTGAATTAAGAAACACTATCAACAAAATAAAGTAGTACCTTGTCTGTCCGTTCTGAGCCGAAGACTCATATCATCTCGCTCATCAAAATTACGCGACGCGTTTTCGGACTAAATACCCCCCAGACAGGCCAAATATTTTCTTCGGACCTCGACGCCTTTACTGCGTTTAGATAGGACTCTTTATTAAAGTTTTTTCCGTATCTCGCAACCCACTGTGACAATGTCCGGATTTCGGGACGACTCAAACCAAACTAGTAGGCATCAAAAAACGTGAAAAAGTCCAAATCTGAGGAAATTTAGAAGAACTTGAACAATTGAAACTGACGGTTTCCTTTTGTTACGTCAAAAGGTCATTAGAAAAAAAAAGTAGGATACAGTTTTCAACTAGCTTCTATATGACACCATTCGCATAATTTTGGGCGTGGCTCTTATCCCGGTAGCCCTCAAAACGTGAAATTACGCATACGAAAAAGCCTACTCCAGACCAGAAAATGAGCTATCCCAGGTGCAGGTTACCTCGGACTCGGACGACCGGATTTTTTGCGGTGATCAGTAAAGGCTGACCTTAGTAAGCGTTCTATATGAGGGACGAAATTAGGAGAAGTGACCTTTGGCTTTACCAGCATGGAGAACTTTCCCGTTTTTCTTTCTGACTTAAAGGAAAAGTATAAAATATCGGATTTCTACTTCCATTTGCTCCACTCCTGTGCGCCCATTTGTACGAACTTTTTTTAAATACCGGTAGGAGTCCCACAAGGAAAGTCAGGGAATTCAAGCACGCTTATTGGAATTGTCTCACATAGCCACGTCTGTGAAATATTAGCTCTCACCCCAGTTTACGACTACATACATAGACTAGGTAGATAGACGAGTATAAGCATGGCAAAAGCAAGTCCGCAGATTTCTACAATGAAGCCGGTCACGAATTCTATTGGTTCAACACAAATCCATGTTCCACTGTATTTTATCCGGCAAACGCTTTATTTCATTCGGCTCCGAAAAAAGAAAGTCGAGCTTCAAGTTATTTGTATCCAGATATCATTACAAACCGGAACACACACAACCTACAGTTATGTAGGTATTCCCCGCTTAATCCGTAATGACAATGACTCATACAAATGGGATTGTTTTTGTTGGAAAAGTACATACTAACTACTTTATGAGCGTAAATACGTGCTTGAGATATTTGGTTTACAACGGGACAGGGACATTATGCGGTGGGAATATGTAGCGACATAGAGTCACCGAATCCATAAATACAAATACAAACAAGGTCTAATAGTAGAGGAAGAAATTGTATCGCATCTGTACCCACTCTATACCATTACTCATTAACAAGGAATTGCGGAAGGATTGAAAATGCGTAAGGCTTCAAAAGTCTTCGTGCATAACAATAGACGGGAACAGAATTGTGAATAGTGGAATCAGTCTGATTTACTCAAAAAAAAAAGAGGCGAGAATGGAGCCAACTCATCTCCTCCTTCGATTGACTGCCACTCCACTTTCCCTCAAATGAAGGCCTTTGAAAGGGAAAACCATTTAAATTAAAGTGAATCAGCTCAATGTGTTCACGCGTAGGGAGTTGGACTACAATCCCAATCCTGAGCTCCTAAATCCTACTCCCACCTTTTGCAGGCTAACAGGCTCTTCCTATAATTTGAGGAGGCTTAGGATGTGTAATAACAATAATTGAGTTGTATTTAGTTCCACACTTCATTTTTGACAGGCCGGGCAGTCATGCAGAGACAATGATATATTTTTCCAAGGAAACCTCCAATCCTTTTCACACGTACCTAGTGGCCAAGGATGAGTTCAGATCTTCTCCTATTGTCTTAAGTCTGCATGATAATGATAATAGGATTTCATGATCTGCCCATTATCACTTAGACGTAACTCTTATCTGTATAAGGGGTCGGTAGCTTTTTCTATGCACATGCACTACTGTATTATAACCCATGCTTCTGCTCCTGAAGCATTTCCTGCTATTACAGATATATGGACATAGAATAGCTCTTACATGCATTGCGTTCTCGTTTGGTTTTCTGAAAATCCTTTGGAAGTCGCATATAATCGTACAACTACCTGTAGTGTAGATTCTAGAGTGCCTCAAGAATGGCTCAAAATCCAACTCGACAATTTGATATGACTCTGTGTATTTTGTAATTGTACGTGTTGCCGATTGCTTAGGAAATAGGACCGTATGCGTATACGTATCGACACAAGCTGGTCGGTCTGGGAAGATGCAAGGCTCCAGCTCAATCAATGTATTTCATATTATGTACATATTATTAGAAATCGGTCCCAGAATTGTATGCGTTTTTGAATGTTACAACTTATTTTGCAATAGAATGAGTAGAAATTAATTAAAAAGCGAAAATAAATATGCTCATTCCCAATGATTTCTCACATACCTACATATATTAATTTCCATTTGTAAGTAATTTATACGCAGCCTATAGGAAAATAAATTCCACCATTGGAAACAGTATAAAATTCCACCTTTTAGCAATAACACTAATAACGGACTACTTGGATGTGAAAAGTTTCATTGATTAAATTCTGCTTCCCAAACGGAACAGTCAGCATTATCCTATCTGTATCATACAATTGACGCCGTAGCTGTATTGCATGGGCTTAAAATTAATTTTGCTGTTTCTAGCATGACGATGTGCTGGAGCGCCAAGGACCACGAGGCGTAGCTTGGAAAACTAACCCGGTCCCCATAGATCCGGAATTGGCCAAGAATGTTAAGTACACGGGCTTAGGGAAGGACCAATTTGTACCCAAGCTATTTCAAAGGCAGAGTGAGGATGAGGAGACGGAGCATTATATTCGGCTCTGCCGGGGAGAGAAACTGCGGGTAAGGGCTATTGGCTATGACGCCATGGCGTTTCGTAAAGATCCCGAATAGCAATTGACACTTAATTGAACCTAGTTTCCCTTTTAGGGGCACGTTTTTGAGATGAACTTAAGGTGCCGTCTGAAGTCCACAGGATCTCCTTATTTGCAAATATCACCTCTCAAGGTATAACCTTTATTGTGCAGTATTATACTTTATTAATTATTATAATCTTTATTAATAGCCTCTAAGCTTTATATGTACATACATTGAACTGTAAACACCAAAATTATCCACGATGCCAACTATTTCAGATTGAGGAAGCCTCTCAGGATCCCTACGTTGTTATTGTCCATGACTTCGTCACACCTGCCCAGGCCGACTTCCTTATTAGTCTGGGGAAGCCAAAAGTGAGTCCAAAACTGTTAAGCACTATGTGAATATTTATTACAAAGTGAATTAATTATGGACATTTATGTCTAATTGGTATAATCGAATAGAATTTCTTGTATATTTCACACTAAAGTAAGACAACCCTTGATGTCAGTATTGACTTAGGACTAAATACAATTGTCTATTGGATCAATTGAAGTTGTTCAGGTCGAGGCACCGACATCATAAAAATGGGAAAATGGACATCGTTAGCCAGAAACGAGTCAGTCAAAAGTTAGTCGCTTCTGTTCAGATTGACTCTTATGTTTCCTACCAATGCTGTCTATTCAGTAACTTATTTCTCTTTCGTCTTTTCAGTAGTACCTACTTTATTTAATCCAAATACGTTGCTAAGGGGCGGGGAATCACACAGTATGCTTATTCTAATGACTGAGTTTGCGTAAGTAGTTTGGCCCCGGTGGCACCAAGACGATTTCAAACTGGTATATATGGCCAGTTCAGATAGAATGCAACATACAACATATCGAAAGAGTACTTAGTAAGTATAGTTAATAAGGAAAGGCTCAATTAAATGTATATGCTATCGTAAGGTGAATTCGAGAACGACTTGTGATCAGATTTCTAAAGCGCACGATAAGGAGAGAAATAACTAATCCAAATTATAGATTTTCAGCGCATCCGAACAACTTCCACTTCTCTCCTTCTTACTTTGATTTTGCAGCTTCATACGTCAATGCACGGCACCAAAAACGGCTCTTTTATCAAAAGCTCGGTTCGAACGAGCAAAACGTGAGTTGATTCAGACTTCTGACTGTTGTACTATAAAAAGATTCGTTTTGTTACGAAGCGAAGAGACCGTTTCAGTTTTTCCAGCAAAACTCGAGAAAATTCTTATTACGGAGCTACAGTACAATTATTTATATTTTTGCTAGACTTTATCTTTCCCTTACTATAACCTTTGTATTGATTACTTTTCCTTATTCTATTCTCGAATTTTCATATTGGATTTGGTAGCTATTTTTCATAATTTTTAAGATATGGTACCTACCGGTTATAAAATTGTGTGTCCGTGTATTTTCAGCGCCTGGATTAAAGACTTCGAGGACCCTTTTATGCTAAAGCTAACCAAACGTGTTGAACTAGTCACTGGGCTCAAGGCAGCTCAACCAAAAGAGGCTGAAGACTATCAGGTAAACGAATTGAATTGACCTCTGCCTAATTAATTAAAGATGGTATGCATTATAATACAATCCAAAAAAGATTGCATTCAGTCGGAAAAGTATTGGATTTAGCCTATGTATGTAGTACATACATAGATATTATGTAGCACAAAAATACTAAGCTTAAATTGGGCAAGTACATCCAACTCATCGAAATAGACACGCCAGTATTTTAGGTACTTATATGTGCAATCATACATATAATTGCCGATGAGTGAATGTTTGTTCGGTTTCATGACCTATGCAAACTGTTTGGACACTACTAGAACCGTACTATACGCGTGTTGTTAGGGCAACGTTGGAATCTACACCCTGAGAACACCCTTATAAGGAACTGCAATTTTATAAGTCTCACGTCGCTATTCCATCACTAGGATTCACTTTTAATATACAAAAGGCTGTCTAGCTGGAGTCACACTGAACTGTATATGAGCATATGCACGGGAACTCGTGACTATAATTAGTTGTTTTTGGTTATTTTTTTCCTAAAATAAAATAAATTAACGTAAGGCGTTGAGTTGATTGGTGGTGGTGAGCTTTAGTGTGATTGTTCAGCTTTAGTTGTAAGAGCGCGAGCGGTCTTATTCAAAAATCAATTCTGCTGGGCTGCGGTCATATAAAATTGAATCGACTAAAGAGCAAGACACCGGTAACTAATTAACTCTATAATTAATTAAACTGGACCAGCATGGGTGGAAAACCTTCCTTTCTCACGTACGCTACGCAAGAAGAAATTTTGGGTGACAAGAGGAGGAAGAAAGTCTAAATATGTCGTGATTTCATTTTTATCCGCACACTTTAATACAAATTATTGCATCTTTATGAAGCATACAAGCCTTCCACTTTAAGAATTTTTTTTATTTTGTGGAAGATTTTACACCCATGTGGACCGGTACTGAATTGTCAATTGTGTTAAATGATTTTTGCTAAAAACCAACAAGAACCCGCGCTAACGCGGAAACCAACTACTTTTTATGAACATTTCTTGCGCACACGTGTCAGCAAATATTTGTTCAATGCTCTCATTTAAATGGCACGTGTGTCCTAGAAATGTTCTTAAAAAGTAGTTGGTTCCCGCGTTAGCGTAGGTTCTTGTTTGCTTTAATTCCCTGAGCGGAAAGGTAACTTTTCCTTGACAACCTTTAGGTCCGTAAATAAATACGGAAAAGTTACCTCCCGTAG
>JAQFZY010000370.1:0-31036 GCA_034696285.1 Hypogastrura burkilli
TAGTTTAGCATATAAACTAATGAACAGAAACGGAAGAAATACATTTCTTCATGGCCAAGGCTAAAGGACAGTGACCAAGCTGAAGGCTCTCCCTTTCATACTGGAACAACAGGCTCCAGTACCGCTAATACGCTTAATTAGTTTAGCATATAAACTAATGAACAGAAAAGGGAAGAAATACATTTCTTCATGAGCAGGGCTAAGGGACAATGACCAGGCTGAAGGCTCTCCCTTACAGCTCGTGGGGTCGCTGGTAGGCCGGATAACTGGTTTGTCAAATGTATTCATGATCCTCAGGCTCGTACGGTCATTTTGATATGTCACATGACATGGTGTGGTAGGCATGGATCCGGATGTCCTTCTGGGTTCACCGATCGACCACGGAGAGATCAAATCAAGGATACAACCAAAAAGTAACATTCAATATGCTATTCTGGTCAATTTGATGTGTCACATGTGCCCTGGTCGTGTCGGTTGACCTTCCGGGGTCACCGGTGGGGGGTCATGGGGCGTCCTCAGTGTGGTCAAATCACGGTATGTATTCGATATTTGTTTGAGGGTCCAGTATTCATTAGCCAGAGTGGGCTCATTGAATTTAAGAATCTATGCAAAAATTTGAGTCTATAACCGTTGAGGTTGAGACCATATGGTAGTACGTTGGCTTGTGCAAATTTAAACATCCTCTGTGTTATAGAGATAGGTAGTTTTGGACTAAACTTAATAATATACTGTTAAGCAATATTTTCGGAAAGTTTCCGAACCTAATGTAAGGTTGAGGCTCTATATAGCTCAGTATACTCCGGAGGACAGAGACCTGTGTCTTGCCTCCTATTCTACATACATCTGAATTGTCTAACTATTATAAAATTACAGCCGATTCTGCACCGTCCGCAACCTACAGCTTACATTTCTCAACGTACGCCCACCAAAATCATCCCACAAAAAGTTATGACCAATATCAAGACAAATATCACAAATCCCAGCACCACAGCACGAATCACAACTCAGGTTCACCTTGGTCGGGACGTACAGCAGAAAAGTAACTTCTTGAAACATAACTTCATAACATAACGCATACAGATTTCGCGCTAGAATAATTTAAACATGTCATGCGTCTCTGTTTACTACGCACAGCCACCACAACCAGAAACTGATTGGGTCGAACACTTCCTGTTGACCTTAAAATGAGTGTAAGATAAGGATGCAGGAGAATAAGGATAAAAAAAACATCCAAAAAATTTAAATTACTATTATTTTCTAATTTCATAATATATGTCTTATTTCGGCCCAAATCATTTTCCATTACATGTATCGCTAGAATGAGTTACGTCATGTACGTGCTTATATTAAATCCGGTATTTTCACTAATTCGTTCCAAGCGTAGAGCCAACCGTGCTAAGCGGCGGAGCCGGGTGCGCAAGTATAAGGCACGAGCCGAAGGCGAGGTCTTTACCTGTATATTCTAAGATTAGAATATGTGTACATGGCTTGAAGCCACTGATTAGTTCCTAGTATAAATAGCGGAGAGTTGTTCGGCTCGCGCTAGCTCTTGTCTTCATTGACTTCGCGTCAGTTTCCGTGAGAGGATCGCCTATGGTATGGCTAGTGCTCGTGAGGAGCAGAGCGTTCCTGTGAGAGATTCGCTGCGGCGTTGAGAGCCCGCCATAGTCTTCCCGTGTTGTGACTAAAGGTCTACACTATTGTTTACTGCAATAAATAATATTCGGTTGTCATGTCACTCTGCCTGGCGTACTCACTCCCCGATTCATTGTGTAGAGTTAGCGGTTCTAGCCGGTCAGGTTCAGCCTGGCGTTAGGTCCCCATTCATTTACACTAACCTAACTTAAAATCAAAGTTTCCGGAAAGTTCCCGCACTATCCTAGCTCTATTGTGTTAAAGAATTTGAATTCGGAGCCGCTAACACGCGCAAACGTGATTGGCTGGGCTAGGCCTCCAGCACAGGCACCTGCCTCCATGCAGACGATCCCTCTCAGACCCACGTGACTCTATGCCTGGCCAGTGCGCAAGTGCATTCTTCCATGCCTGACCCCATGCTGCCGACCCCTTGGCAAACGGTCTCGAGATCGATTCCTACCAGGTGGAAAATTTGTTTTTCCAAAAAGTCAACTTTTGTTTTGGCCGAATAATCTTCGCTAAAACTAGTAAAATTTTAAGGTATCGCTCATTTGAATCAGTACAGTAGTTCCAGAGGAGATAGCGGACATACATACATACATACTCACATACATACAGACCAACGATTTTATGTATATAGATATGTATAATTATCGCTACTCTCTACCGTTTATTTCTTTGTATATAAGTATGTTATGTACTGACGTACCCACCTAATATTATTTTCAGCAAAAATTGCAATCCTTACTTCAACCCCAATAATGTTGATCTTGGAAAAAAAGCGAAGCTGGACCACCAGACGAATTGTTTCTCCTTTGAAAATTCCACAAAACTCAAGGACTAAGCGCTTCATATTGTAGTAGAGTGTTGTTTTCGTTTTCTACTGTTGAAATACTACGCATATAATAAAACCCAATAGTTTTAGCTACAGTGAAGTCCTACTATGCGTTGAATTAGGAGATTATAGCATAATTCTAGAGCTTATTCCGTCATAGCAGTTGGGAAGGATCTAGGGGCTTGGGTAAGCCTTTGGCCCAACATAAGTGTAGCCAATCCCCAAAGTAAACTTAAGGAATCGATTAATACATCTGGCTCTTATCAGAAAGTTTTCTGTTCTTGTCTCCCACCCAGCAGGTCCTGGCTTCGTGGAGGGAAAAGCAATAAAAGTGGTTTACTTGGTAATTAACTTTATTCCAAGAGGCTTTCACTAAATTCAGAGCTTGGGGCTAGGAGGGGGAGCCGGGGAAGAGGTTCTTGTTGACTCGCTCCTGGTTAAATCATCCAATGTTTACAGTGGCCACCCAGCCAAAGATAATAAGAAGAGCGGAGAGGAAGGGATATTTAGATTAAAAGTAGCATGACTTCCACGCTACCACAAAATACAAAGTAAGGGGATTGAGGAGCTCCCTAATCGATTCAGAACCTTCACCTCCAACCAATAAAAAGGCATTTAAAAACAAAGCCTGCGTCCCCGGATCCTTTTAAGAAGACAATAGCTGTCTCAAGCCCTCATCTTCATCCTCTAATTCGTTCAGGCCCGTCGTGGCGTGCTCAGAAGGAGGAGGACCATCTTCTAGGTCAAACTATTCGGAATTTGGGTTTCTTAGAACTCCTCCTCCTAAATTGTAAAATAGAAAGCTGCAGTGCAATTGGAGAAGCCTGTCAGGCGAAAGTTTGTGACCTGCAAATATGTCCCTTGTATTGAAACCCCAATTAAATTTCAACGTTTGAATTGAGGCTTCGTCCACAACGTGCAGCTGAGCGAAAAGGATTCAACTTAAATATTTGCACTTACAAGTCAGATTAGGTTGAAGTTGGATTTGAGTCCTCATGCAAATAATTTGCACTTTACATGGATAGGTTCTCTCTTAGCATTTCCATAGGAGTCGGAGCTATTGAGAGCCATAAATTCTGAATATATGCACGTATGTCCTACGGGCTTTCCATGAAGCTGTTGTTCCTGAAGTGAACAGAGCTGGAAGTAATGTGTTGATGATTGTCTCAAATGACTTTTTGGCCTATGTCCTAGTCCCAGCTGCTCATTGTGTAGAATAGAAATCAGGCCACGCACCGGGCTACGGCCTCCGAAATCTCATTTTGTTTCCTTCCTGGCCCTGTTTATTTATTTGAGTGATTCCGGAGCTAAACTCTGAGTTGAGAGAGACATTTAATAGGAGGCATGGAATGAAATGAGATTGAGCTGGCTGGGACTGAAATTGATCCGATCCCAGTCAACCTTCCTTAGTTGTGTATGTCACTTTCAGGCCCCTACACATATGGGATGCTCTGGCCCCAGCCTATCGTACCACCAAAAGAGAAAGCACGGAAGATGTCGGGAGCAGGGAAAGGAAGACGACGAGTCGACTTATTCCTACATACATAGTACCTAGTACATAGTACATACCTACATACGTACATACATAGTACATAGTGCATCCTACAGAGTAGTAGTAGTCTCTCTTCCAGGAATCAATCAATGTTGGCCCAGCCAACGAAACTAAATTGTTTGACAGGGGCTTTGTGGGAAACTAAGTGCACTTTTTTCCTAACATGAATCACTCTGTCTTTTAGGGATCCCTCTATTATCCTATCATACCGGCTTAGTCTGGATCCGAAGACCAACTTTCTCCAATCCCTTCTTATGGCGGTTTAGCAGGGCGGCGGAGGTAAGGCCCAGCGGATTGGCTTATTCTCCCTTTGTCCTCATTCCCGCAAATGGATGAGCTCGGTTTCGGATTCTCTAAATTAAGTCAAGTGGGAGCTACTAACTTTCCCTCACTCTTCGCCAGCTTAAGGTCCCGTTATAGGATCCTATGTAGGTGGGTAGTCGGTGTTAAGTGAAACTAAGGAAAAATACTAACTTCGGCGGGAAAATTTACTGACACTGACGTTCCAAAAGACTGTCTCCGTATGGCTGCAGAAATAACCTTAACCTTAACTATACAAAACAAAGTAACAATAATAGCTTTTTCAGAAACAAATTTTCCCCTGGGAGAATCAGCAATTTTTAAGTCAGAAGTCAGCGTTTTTTACCCTGTCATAATAAAAGTAAGTCCTATCTGGTCTTATCCCATAGAAATAGACGGGGTCATCGGTTCCACTGCCAATGGTGAAAGTAAAGAATAACCGTATGGAGTAGTCGCAGCTTCACACACGGAGAATCTTGTGTCAGACATTCGTGTTATTTAGCAAATTATTGAGCAAGTTTACAATTGAAAACAATGTATTCTAGCATATGCATACCAATTACTAATTCAGCTTCAGTTTTACTCCGAATTTGGCTGAAATATTCAGACAAACCTAACTGCAAAAAATTAAAGCCATGGAAATATTAACGTAATTATTCCGAAGGACACGTGACCTGGTAAAAAAATGAGAAGTTAAGTAAGATGTCCGTATTTAGCGTCTACTGGCATTCCAAGTCGAGTCCAGGATCCGAGGATCCCTACTGCAGCGTACCGCATCCATTGATTTGTAGAATTCGGACTCCTTACAAAATGCATTTTTCCATTTTCTGCACTGCGAAAAAGGATCGGAGGCACAGTACATAGCCTGGAGCCCGGATTCAAATTAGCCAGCCAGGTAGGTCCTATCCGCGGCCATAGGCCCTATCCCTGTTTTTCATTTTGTCATTGGAATCCCGCCGAGAATTGTAATTTTGTTGGAGATCAGGCCCGAAGATCTCAAATCCTCCACTTGGATTCCGGAGAGACCCAATTTTTTGGGGGCCCAGAGGAGAGAGTCAGAATAAATAGACGTCTGATTAAAGGGAAGAAGAGCTGAGCGAACAATTTTGCTCATGAATAATACAGGGACGGAGGCTGGTAATAATGTAGACCTGAAAGTGGAGAATGGAGGGCGGAGAGGAATCCGGGCGAAGGAACGGATCCATTTGAATTTTTGGTTTAATCTCTAAAAAAAGCCCCCCAAACCTGACTCTGAGATCCCCAGATACCACGACGACGGCCCTTCTGTCAATGTTTATGCAATTCAGAAGGATTTTTCCAAAAGTAGTCCCCTCCTATTATCGGGCGGAATGGGGAAAGTTTGGGAGCTTTGGATCCTCCGGTAATGGGAAGAGACAGCCGTAATTGAATAACCATCTTCGTCCTCCCTCCGTGAAGCAATTCAAATTGAGTTGTCTCTCTGTCTTCCCAAAGAGCCCCGGAATGGCTTCCCTTTGAAGTCTCCATTTCAGCCAGGTCCAAAGGGGCCGGAATTGGACTTATTAGCCCAATTTCATTACACACTTTTACCTACCGCCCGCCCGGATCATTTTAATGAGGCCGCCTGAGTGCCCGCATTATGCCTACCAAAGTAATAGCTACGCACGTAAATAGGAACTGTAGTTTCAAGGCACCGAATCCATATTCCTGTCCGCCTCGTAGTGTCACAAGAGTCGGAACCTAGCCGAACACTTGGGGAACTACTGCACGGCTTCGGGACTCAACGCATAATTAAACCCAGTTTTTAATGAATGACTAAAATTATGTTTCGAAATTGCTGAGCGGCTTAAGTCAGGTTACGTATTGGGAGTTCTGATAATATTAAAAACTAAAATGAATGTAGCAACGCAATATATATTTCGGTACATAAAACATTATCGCGCATAAAAAATAATATGCGGAAAAAGTAGGCCAAGTTTAGTCAAGACTTTAAGCGATAAGAGTTCCTAGTCATTTGTGACGATGACTTCAAGATCATTCGTTCTCAAACAAACAATACAGGACAAATGCGTCCACGAAGGGCCTCGGACTAAATTAAGGTTCGCGCCGTAGTACTCACGGATGGGAATAAAAAATTCGTCCTGGATTGTTTCTTTCTTGCTTCTATCTTTCTAATGCAGATTTAAGCTCAGGGTAGCCTGCTTTCTCTAAATGCATTTTTTCTAAATGCAAATTGTCACTTCATTGAACCATGGTCATTTATTGTACAAGTTCCTAGAGAAGTAACGCTAAGTTCAAAGTTGACACAGTTTCCGGGCGGACTTTAGAGGCTCGAAAATGGCCTCAGGAAAAAGTAAAAGGTGAGGACATAGGGGCTTCCCTTTCCATGGCCATCTGATCTGAACCAGAGAATGAAAGGTAGACAGACCTTCTGGTCTTGGGAACTAAAGGGAATAGATAAAGCTGATTCTCATAGGCGGAATAGAGAATACTCATCTGAGTCCTTGGGTCCTGTTACCCTAATAAAGGGTAGTTAAATGGATAGACTAACCGTTATTGTAGGGAGGAAGGGAGGCTGACGTAATTTAATTAGTGGGAAATGAGATGAGTCTATTACTACCCGGATTCCTAGTTCCTAGTGCATCGACCAGCTACGACCTCCCATTCCCAATCCCCTTTGGATCCTCCTTGGATGAGGCTGCAGCCACAACCTCATTTTTAATTCTCATTAGTTCCTAAAGCCAGTACACAAAACAAGGGGATCCAATACCAGCAGGTAGTTCGGCTCTTGGGACCTGGGTAATAAAATCAGAGAACTTTTATTACACGTGTAGGCCGGAAAGGGAGCACCCCTACTGGATCACAGAAAACGTATGTTCTCTCTAATTTAATGATCACCTCTCTCTCGCCGTCCTTCATTTGATTAAGAGGGCCTGCCGAGCCAAACTTGGGCAACGCGGTCGATTCTGCGGGGAATGACGACTTTAGGTCAAACCTACCGAACTACAGTCCCAAGGCTGGAAAATCCCAGATGAGAATCTCTAATAAGGTATTAGTGGCGGCCTTTTAGTACCTGTGCCGCCCAATCATCCTCATTCTCCTTGAAGACTTTTGGTCAACTAGTCACGGGTGTGTTTTCATAATGTTTCAATTATCATGAGCTTTGACAATTAAACCCGTCAAAGTTTTCGCAATATGGTATGACAGTCAAAATTAGCTTTGTACATATGTAGTACCTACATAAGTACCCTTTTTATCTTTGAAGTTGATCTAAAAAGCGGGTAATAATCTCAGGACGGAAAATTATAGATCATACAGAGAAATTAAAATTCAAGATGTAGATTCAGTTGAAGTGGTAGTAGTAGACTTAGCTCGATTAGGTTGTGTTTGGACGACAGAAATCAATTCTCTGTCAAATATTATCGTTTGCCCGTGAAATCTGTTTTTATTATCACAAAAAGCACGTCATGAGAATGGGAGATTATAAGTTCCAGAGCTTATTTCGGCCGAGAAGTCATTTGAGGTCGAAAATTAAAATTGAGGAGGAAGGTAACCTGGAATGGGTACACGGGGGGGGGGGGGGGGGACTGAAGGCCGGCCTGAGGCGAATCATAATGTTGGTTTATCCCAAAATTGAGTAGGTATGCCTATCCCAGGGTCCTGGATCGATTAGATCCTAGAAAGTGTTTCAGAGAAGGGATCCTTAATCCAGCCAGGCCTCTGTACAGTCTACATACCCCACATTGAGAATTGAGAGGCCTGGGCTTGCGGACGGGAGCATAAGTGGAAGGAGGGAAAGTACCCGGCTCCGGCCTCCGCTTCCGTTCAAAGAGTCATAGTTATTATTTGTATTCATGCAACCATCAAGGAGGGAATCCTGCCGCCGCAGAGGCCAACTTCAACTTGTCTAACGATTACTTTCACAACTCACGATCGAGACGTCTGTAGGCACCGTGCCCGGCTCCATTACTCAATCCACTCCTAACTCTTCCGCTCCCATCCAACTCCAACTTACAGCTTTCACTTCCTCACCATAAACCTCACATTCAGCATAAAATAGTAGAGGCCTCAGTGCTGGCGTGCCAGGAAAAGATAGATTTGACCGGAAAATAATAACTCCGTCTCCTTATTTCCGCTCAAATATCTCTACGTCTTTTGGTTTAACGCCGTAACAGTTAAAGTTACCCTTCTCAGGCTACATTAGCTTATGTAGTAGGAGTACTCCTGCTACATCAGGTTAACTAACGCTAGGTTAGGCTAATGGTTGCTACATTGAGTTAGGTTGGGCTAACTATTGGATTAAGTTCGGTTAGGTTAGCTGTAAATTAGACTGGGTTAAATATTGTTATATCAGATAAACTTAGATTTGGTTAAATATTGCTCTAAGGATGAACTTCGTTTAGGTTATGCTAAAACTATTGTTACATCGAATAAACTTAGGTCATATAAGGATATTTGTTCGGTTATACTAAGTTAGGTTTATTGCTAGAGTTAGGTAGGATAGGTTCTGGTCAACTTTAATTTGATATTGAGGTAGGTTAGGCTATGTTAGCACTTGCTAAAAAGGCGAATCTCTACCTCAAAATATTGGCAATTTTCCCGGGAAAGGAACACTATTTCCCTCCAGAAAAATAGTTGTGAAGTAATATTGATCGTGTGGGCTGTCCCGCGAGTTGTAAGATTATCCAGCCTAGGCATGAGGAGTGGAATCAGTTGGGCTGGTCTTGGAAGACGGGACTTGTTTTTAGACAGGGATGGAGGTAGGACAAGTGATTCCCGTATCCCCTATCACCTTCCACTCGACTCAATCAATATAAATTGGAGTGGAGGAGGAGGGAGGAATCCAATAGGCCTCACTCCTATCCCGAAATGATTTAGCTCTCAACGGGAAAACATTCTATTAAATAGGCCCAACTTCCTTTCCTCCCACTTTCACTCTCACCTCTTATGCCAAAGGATCAAGGATTGGGAGTAGAAGACGCAAAGACTCTCCTCGGATCCCAACCCAACAATACGACTATTAGTTGTCCTCTTTATTCCACGGATTCTATTTCTCATGCCTGAAAGGAAATGTTAACGGACAATTTGTAACATTTGTACTTTTTGCAAACCGAAACTTAACTCTTTGCATAGAAGCAGTTGTAGCATAACTTAACTTTTTGCACCGTAAGCATAACCTAAGCTAACTTTTCGGAGCACGAGTCTAAACTAACTTTTTGTACTTCAAGTGTAACCCCAACCTAACCCATCTTAATCTCATATATCAACATTAACGTAATATACTATAGTTTAATAGGTATAAGAAAACCTAACCGAGTTTCCATTTTCACATAAAATCCATGTTTTTAATGTAGGTAGGTATATATATTTATGTGATCCGTACGCAAGGCATGGTGCCCATGATGGTACGATACAATATCCCTGGTATACCATTCGTTCCGAACAGAGGACTCAGATCACAAGCCTATTTGATTTTCACATGTTCGACCGTTACTGGACTGTATGTGAGGTCAAGGTTGCATTGTAGTTGATTAGCGTTATAGTTAGGATACGACGATACAATTGTTTAAATTTGTAATCGGTTATTTTGGGGTTTTGGATGGAGTTTACCCGCGTTGGGAAGCAAATGGAGTTTGGATACGGACCTTACCTTACCCGAGTATAGGATATTGGGAATAGGAAGCTGGGAATTTAAATGGCGGGGCTCCGGCAGGCCTGGAGAAGAAGACATACTTGTGATTCGGAGGTCGGGCCTTCATTCCCTGTACGGACCGAAGGGGTTCCGGCCGCATAAATAAAACAGGACCCCCTTACGCCGGGGCCTGTACATGGAATAGTAATTTGGACTTGGCAAACCAGTCTGGTCTGAGTTCAAATGACTGTGAAGCAATAAAGCTTGACCATGGAGTTGTGCATAATATAGGGCGGGGAGAGGCCGGAACTGTATTCAAAATGTTCGTTCCTCTGATGGCTAACGAGCGTGAAAGGAGGGCCCTCTCAGTCCCACTCTCCCAATCTCATTATTATTTGGACTCCCACTCCAGCCTATCTACCTACGTAAGTACAGCAGCAGTAGTAGTCACTAACTAATACATCCTCCTCCTCACCAGGACCCGGCCCTAATATAAATGGAAAAGATGTAATTTTTCCAGGAGCCCAGCTTTATAATTGAGAGCCCGGAAACTTCCTTCATTAAGATTTGGGAGTGAAGGGATGAGTTCGTAGTTACGGATTAATTATGCAAGTACCGGAATGGAGAGGAATAGCAGGAGGAAGGAGTCCCACTTTTCTTTTCATTTTTAAAGGGCCTCAAAACTCATGTTTATGTAGGGAATGGAAGGAGAAAGTGAGAGAGACTCTTCCGGTATGCGACCTCATCTAGGCACGCCGACAACTTGACTCTCAACTTATTAGCCTGCAGCCTTGGTTCTTATTTAACGGTCTAGACACAATTGAGATCTTTCCGGGAAATTGAACATTAGAGTCTTCAGCTTAATTAGGGTTATTTTGTCCTATTTTGGTACTCTTCTTAGAAGAGATTAAGCACGGATATGTTTACCCTTAGATTAAAGGTGGGCTAAAATGGGTTTGAGCCTATGCAAGTTAAGAAGAGGTTTGATGTTAGTGGAGATTAGGTATTAAATTTGGTTGGAGTAAGTTTGAAGTCATCTTAAGTTAGATTAGCTTAGGCTAGTATTACTTGGTTGTTACGTTATATTAAGGTAGACTTGGCTTACTGTTAGATTAGATTAAACTCTGTTAGGTCATGTTGACTGTTAGCTTTGCATTGAGCTAGGTTAGGTTACGTAACGTCTGGACTGCAGATACCGAATTAGTCAGTATTGGGTCTCAGAATTTCGCCGAAATCATGTTTTACAGCTATTAGAATCCAAGTCTTAATTAAAGGAATTTCAAGAAAAAAAAAGTGAATTGTGGCTGAAAAGGTACAGTGTAGACTGATTCTCGTCAATACTCTAAGACTGATTTACATCCCATATACCTAGTAGCTCCAACTTTCTAACCAATTCCTAATTTTGGCTTCCTGATACGCAATGAAGCCAATTCCCGTCGACAGGATCATCTGTTTTTTGTTTGGCAGTATTTTGATGGTCTCTTAATGGAGCCGTAAATAAGTGGGAGGCCTTCCGTGTTCCGGGTCCGAATTGGCGTGGTCGGGACAGAGAGACTCTGGGCGGGAGTCCTCCTTCCACGGCCTGCCTTGGCGTGCGTGCAAAGTAATCAGAGCTGAAAAGGAATGATGGTGCCCTCAGAGTTCAAGTAGACAAGGACTGTCATTCCCACTCGGCTTTGTTAACAGCTTTCAACTGGCTCGGGCACGGAAACTTTTTCCAGCCTCTAACCTCCAAGTGGAGGCTCTAGGGACTCGGATCCACTCCGAAACCAGCCTCCCTTCCCCTACCTGCCCTTCCGCTTGCTCCTGGCTGGATACAGGGCCTCCTCTGTCTCTAACAACGGAGCGTAATCATACGTTACGAGTCTTCCCCAAATCAACCTGCCCTCCAGATTGGGAACTAGTAAACTTATAGATTTCTCCAGTTCCCTGTCATAAAGTTCCTAAGTTTTAGGCCTCGGAGAAGAGCCTAATCCGAGTTGGGAGAACAGAGCAGCCAGGGTTATTATTATGTTGTTCAACTATGTATGGAGTCCGCAGGCTCCAATGGATAGGAAGAGTAGGCCAGCCGAGAAAGTTCGGAAAAGGCTCCTGCTGACGCCAAAAAGTTCTCCGTCTCAATATTGGCAGGGATTGGGACGATTATGAGGACGCCGAATCTGATTATCATTAGCCGCATATAAGCTAATTATAGGAGTTCATTAAGGCCTAATAGGATTCTCATTTATCGGGCTAGATGCCTCACCAAACCATTATCCTATATATAATAGCGCTAGGTCCAACTATATATATTTACTAGCCAACAAGCCCGCGCTAACAGGGAACGACTAACTACTACGTCTTCTCATTATTTCTAGGGTGCATGGACCACCATTATCAGCAATTAAAATAAAACACACACACACATGGTCATAAAACAAGCGTTACGAGTTACGAGTTACGATTGAAGGATTTATGTTAAATTACGAAATTAAATCGAAACATTAAATTCGATGGCCTATTCGCCGCTGTCTTTAAATAAAAATCACAGGGAAATATTCTTACCCTGAAAATTATACTTGCATAACTTTTCAAAGTCCCAGAAGTTACACAAATATTACGAAATAATACTAAAATTGTCTTCAATTTTAAAGTAAAGTGAACTAAATTTCTTATGCAAATAAAATATTTAATTGGTGAAATCATAGATTCCCACAAAATCTAAAATCTCCATATACCCTCTATATGCACCTAAGTTATTCAGAAGGTTTGCTTAAATATTACATTAAATCTCTCCTTTACATATTCCCAAGAGGCTTGAGAAAGCAAATTTTGGTCTGCATGAAGAATCAAAAATACAGCCCGTGTGGTCGAAATAAAATATGTTATACAATGCGTACTTCCACATTTTAAGCCAGAGCTACGTGAAAACAAAGACAACGGCGTATAAGTTTTCGAATTTAATGGTTCGATTTAATTTATCTTTGTAAGTTTGCAAACATTTCCGTCAACAATTGGCAATGCCCGGAAACCGTTGTTGTTAGGACACCTCGCTAATTGGCACTTCACCGGTTTTCCTCTTTATGTTGGTAGGAAATCAAACTCAACTGAAATGTGGTTCGTAAACTGACTTTGTGGTGGCACTCTTAGATTTATCCAAACCAAAAGTATTGTCGGCACTGTGGAAACTCATAAATATATGCTGCTCGGACATGATTTCAATTACTAATGCATTTGTTGGTTTGGTTAATTGTAGTACGAATTATTTGATCACATTTTTTCTCTAGATGGAGTTCAAAATTGCGGGAAATATTTACTTTGACTAGCCAACAAGCTCCGCGCTAACGCGGAATCAGCAACTACAATTTCTAAACCTTTCTGTCATAATATTTCAATTCAATATATTATCGCCAATGGCACGCGTACGGTAGAAGAGTTTAGAAAATGTAGTTGCTGATTCCGCGTTAGCGCGAGGCTTGTTGGCTAGTATATACATAAAATCGTTGGTCTGTATGTGTGTGTGTGGATGTCCGCTATCTTCATAAAAACTACTGGATCGATTTTTATGATTGATACGTCAAAAAATCTCTTCTTATCCCGGGAACTTTTCGCTTCATACTTCATTGACCTGTCATCTCGTGAACCGTGACATTTGGTCATTTTAGGTCAAAATTTTGGTTTTTATGTGTTTTTGGGTGCACATTTCTAAAGATAGCTCCAATAAACAAATCCATAAATAAATTATGACATTAGCCCCTGGCTACAAATACCTGATGTCGTAACGGCATGAGAATAGTCTGTGATGAGTACCTCATGTCATAACCGCATGGGAAATGTTTGTAACGAGTACCTCATGTCATAACCGCATCGGAAATGTTTGTAACGAGTACATCAAGTCATTACCGTGCGGGAAATGTTTGTAACGAGTACAAACCTCCTTTCGCAGTCGAGCAGGAAATAAGTGTAAGAGTGTTGGCAGTGCCAAGTTTGATTTCTTTGACGCGCTCGGATCGGGTTTATACGGTGCCAAGAGTGCCGATAGCTTGGACTTCAATTTATTGGAAACAGGTGTAAGAGGGTCATAATGTGCGATGTAGAACTACTACTTAGTACAATCAAATCCAACAACATAACACTCAAATTGTTCCCATATAAGCCAAAAAAATTTTTGGGTACCCACCTTTGACGATTTTTTTGGGTATCTTACGCATGCGCAATGGACCCAACCAAGTGTGTTCTAGGATCAGGGTAGGGTCTAATATAATGTACGATACATTTTAGGTCGGATGGCTCGTGGGCCTAAAATCGAAAATTTTCTACTAAATCCGGTAAGGTCCTTTCAAGAATTGATATCTCGTAGTCCGGACCTCTGTACGGTAAGCCGTTTTTTTGGTGTAAATTGAAACTGAGATTATATTTTCGTATTACTGGTTAAGCGTACAGAGGTCCAGACTCCGAGCAAAAAATATTTTGAGACGTCAAAATCTAGTATTAGTTTGACCGAAATTTTGAAATTTTATACCTGAAAAAAATTCGAAAATTATTTGCAAGCCGGAAGATAATTTTTGAGATATACGGATTTTTGATATAACTTTTAGTTCTTATGAAATAAATTGGTACTACTTTAGGCGTTTTGGCGGTTTATGCCCAAGGCGCTTGGGTGTAGGCAGATAAAATTTGCTGTATATTTTTGTTGGCTATGAGTAGGATTCTTGTTGAAATTTTGAAGCAAATCCGTGATTTGGTGCGGTGCTATTTACAACATTTGAGAAAAACAAGCCCTATATTATACTGCATTTTACAACAATGTATTACCCGCAGTGCATAATTTTTTAAAAGATTGGTATATACACTTTTTGGCATATATTGCATTTCTTACTTGTTTAGGCAAGTTTAAATAATTCTTCGGATAATATAAATATTTCTGAGGGATACGATTAATACTTTTTAGGTTAACTTCACTATATGCAAAATACTTCTGAGGGAGAGAGAGGCTCAATATTTTTGGGGTTGCGTTAAATACCACCCGTCTTTTTTGTAACCAAAATCATCAAATTTTGCACCTTGGAAGCGCCTAAAGCATAAACCTGGAGACCTAAAATTTTGGATTCTGAACGCCTATGCGCTGCTAAATAAGAACCAAAATCTCATATTGATTTTCCTATCCCTCTTAAAACATTTTTAAGTGGTCGAAATCCAGAAGATGTCGTCAAATAGTATATTAGAATACCTTGGGTGAGCATCTCATCTAGAACGTTAACGAGAATGACGGAATAACGTACAAGCGGATCAGAATGTCTCCTCGTCGTCGCAGTCCCCCGTAATATGTCCAAACACTGAAACCATAAACCAGACAATATTATGTCTAGCTTTACAACTGCAAATTCTATAATTACATTATGTGCTTCACCCTTCGGTGTGAACTTACGAGTAGACTCGGAAGGGCGGGATTGATACGGGCGATAAAATGTGTAAATACAATTTTTAAAGTGAAAACATCACCAGCTGACACGCACCAACGATGGAGGACCTCATTACGGTTTAATGTTTCATATTGTCTTATACGTATTTTACGGTTCCTTTGTTTACCTTCGCAAGTTGTGCAGTAAGAACGGGATGTTCCTCGGGATTCCGCATGCTTGCTGTTGGCCTCCTGGTTCGACTGTGTCGGACAATCTTCTGTATCATGCACATCAAATTCTTCACAAATGTCACAATAAAGCCTAGAAACGTGTCCTTTCGACATCTTGGATCCTCCTTGCAGCACGTTCCTGTAAATGAGTGCCAACTAATTGACTAAGAGCAAAGATACCACCTGAACATGTCCACCTGAAATCAGTCCACATGTATTACTCGAAATGGAACTAAAATGGGAGGATTTTATCTATGTAGATATTATGCTCCTGCATGTCTGATCTACTCAGGGTTGGAAAAAAACGTTTTTTTAAAAAACAACAAAAAAAAACAGTTTTTTATTATTTAAAACATGTTTTTTTTTTATAAAAAAAACGTTTTTTTCAATAACGAACAAAAAACTGCTTTTTATTGTTTAAAACATGTTTTTTATAAACAAAAAAAAAGGTGTTGTTAAAAAAAAAAAAAAAAAAACAGTTTTTTATTGTTTTTAACGTGTTTTTTTGCAGAAAAAAAGGTTTTTTTTATAGTTTAAAACGTGTGTTTTTTAATAGAAAAAAAAGCGTTTTGTTTTAAATAAAAAATAAACACAGTTTTTATTGTTTAAAACTAGTTTTTTTTTTAATTAAAAAAAAGTTTTAAAACAATGTTTTTTATTGAATAAAAAACATGTTTTAAAACATTGTTTTAAAACATGCTAACCCTGGATCTACTTAAGTTGCCTTGGCTTCCTGAAACTCAACGATTAGTGGAACGTTAGAAGCATTCGTTTCAAGACGTACAAATTTGAGTCAGAATACCGTCCTCCAGAAAGAAATACGTCCAGTTTCGTCTTCAGTTCCTGATTCTTGTGTTGGAGATCAACGATGATAGAGTTCAAGAAGTTTACGTTCTGTTGAGCAACCTCAAGCTCACCTCGAATCCTTTCCACACGTTCCCCTGTGCGAGAAAATACAGGTATCGTAGAGTCAACTAGAGTCATTTTAAATAAGTACCTACAGTTAGCAAAGGAAAAGACCAGACGTAATGCTAAGGCTAAGAAGGCTATTACAGTCAGAAACACTCGTGCCAGCCCCCCTTACGCCAAAATAGCTTCCCTTGGGAAGCTATTTGGCTCGCTGAGGCGCCCAAATAGCTTGCTCGGCCACACAAATAGCTGCCCGAGGATCCCAAATAGCTGCCGGAGGAACCCAAATAGCTACCCATAATACTAGCACATAAGCCCGTACAGTAGGTACGGACATCCGACAATTGTGGGTTTTTATTAATCTGAATCATACTAACGGCTACGGTTACGGTTTATATTATAGTGTTAGGCGTCATGAGCTTCGGCAATGTTTTTGTTGCTGCTGTACTGTGAGGAAGGATCTACATAATAATTAAATAATTAAAAACTTATATACTAATCATTGATTGTGAAATAATAAGTTTACAACGTCAGATACAGAAATGGCAACTATTAAGAAATTGAAGCGGGCTGATGGAATCAGAATAAATAGTAAACTATTTATTCATGTGATAGGTTTTCCATATGTAGATACAACATATAATTTCAATGTGTTCAGGTACCTAACAGGTACACCCAGAAACATACGATTATTGCTAGAGAGCTATGGGTTTCTGCTAGATCCACAGGAGCACAGGGATCCCGTGGACGCTGATACCTAACCTACCTGGGAAAAGTACCACTTTTATTTTAGGCATACGTAGGTAGTCACCGATTTTGTATATTTTTTCTGAACATGTTGAATACATAAAACAGTGTAACAAATGTCATAAAAAAAGCGGTTTCGGATATATTTACTTGTGTATTTAAACTGAATTTTGGCATTTTTCATTGTTTTACTTTTATTTACATTAACAATCTAGCTCACTACAAAATTGTGCTTCGTTATATATGTGTATATATATATATATATATGGTCATTTCAACATTGTTCAGGAGGACTGCAAACAATATATTTTATAAAGGAACAGCCAAACACATTTCATTACACTTTTCTTTTGTTGACCTTTGCTGAGCCGTAGAATGTCAAACTGACAGTCTTACACTTATTTAGTGTTATGTAAATATTGTGCAAAATATCAAGTTGCATACGTCCTAGTTTCAATAAAAATCCACTTGAAGACCAACTCTTATTTGACCTTTGGTCACGGTGGAAAGGAGGGTCAGGCAGGTTACCTAGGTAACGGACTGCTCTATAAGGTTTTTTGCATATTGTTTTCGAGGTTCGGGTATGCAAAAGTGCATAATTTCGGGGAAGTTCTCTCCTGCCCGCGCCAACCTTTTGCAAAATTTTTTTCATAATAAATGTAGCTAATAATATAAACTGTCCGATCACGTGCCGAAGCGTCCAACTGCAAAACGTCTCGAAGAGTCAGATGCCGAGTACATCAAATTAGACTCCCTATGTGACATGCTTCCATGCATCAAATTCGATTCTATGGACCGGACTATACTATGTGTAAATGTATTTAGCGAACAGCGGTGTGTTCAACGAGTGCGTCTTATGTATTAAGAACTTAACATTGGGCCTTATGGAAACTCAAAAAGGAGCCTGAATAGCCTCCTGAGGAGTCTAATTGGCTGCATTGGGAAGCTATATGGGCGGCTGAGCAAGCTATTTGGGCGCCTCAGCGAGTGAAGCTATTTGGGCGTAAGGGGGGCTATTTGACCCGAGTGTTTCTGACTGTAGTAGAAACTGGTTCGCGACTTTGCGTCTACTTATCCAAAATTACAAAAAAGAAGAAAAAGCGAAGTATCTCGACTCACCTTCAGAAACATTTTCTCGGCATTCAGGTTTGACCGCATTCAACAATTCTTTTTCATCGAAGGCAATGTTTAACTGGACTAGCTGAGCCTCCAGCTGTCCAATCATCTCGCTTTGTTTTTCAAGCCTAGAATTGCTCTCAAAAACAATACTTTCCTTTTCCTCTTCAAAAAGGTCGGTCTTGGACCTTAGCTGCAGATCTTTTTCTTCACACTCGCTTCTTAGTTGCCGGATCTGGGCTTCGAACTTCTCAATTATATCCTTGTGCATCACTGTCTGGGATTTGGTTTCTGTAGCTATCTTCTCATGTTCTACTACCTTCTCTTCAATGGCGTTTTTCGACTCCTTCAATTGAACCTCCAGAGCCACAATAGTCTGAACAAGATCTTCAATTCTAGATATATTTTCCAAGAGCTTATTACCTTTCTCTTCCGAGTTTACTGTTGTCGCTTTCAAAAGTTGGTCCTTTTCTTGAGCTATTTCAGCAAGGTTCGCCAACTGACGCTCCAAGTTTCTAATCTTTCTAGTGTGCTCATCTACGTTAGACTTATTCTCCAAATTCAATGTATCGAGTTCACTTTTTGACCTAGCTGCTACTGAGTCCAGGAGACGAGTCTTTTCGTCAACATCGCTACATAATGTTGACAACTTTCTCTCCAAGGCTACAATTGTCTTATTGAGCTCTTCACGCTCATATTGACTCTCAATGACCAGTTTCTTCATATCGTCGTCCTTACTCCTCTTTATAGCACTTAGTTCCCGATCATTCTCTTTGATGGCACTTCGTGATTCCGTTAATTGGTTCTCCAAGATCCCAATAGATTTAAGAAGCTCCTCAACATCACCCTTCATTTCTGAAGTCAGCGTGTTCCTTTCTCTTTCGAATCTCACCTTTGCAACGCTTAGAATTTCATCCTTTTCCTGATCCTTTTTGGACAACTCTGTCAGCTGACTCACTAAACTTTTGTTTCTCTGCAGATGCTCCTCAATTTGTTGATTCGATTCACGTAATAATTTATCTTTTTCTTCTGACTTTATTTCCAGAGATCTGAGGAAGAGACTCTTCTCGTCAGCCGTAAATTTTAACTGCATCAACTGGGCCTCCAAATTACGAATAGTCATATTACACTCTTCCACTTTAGAGTTCTGTTCTCTGAGCAACTTGTTCTTACCAGTCTCATGCTCGGCCCTCGCAGCGCCCAAAATTATATCGCTTTTCTCAGCAGCATCCCTTAACTCCATCCCTTGGCTCTCCAGGCTTCGAATAGTTTTCCCTCGCTCTGCTATTTGCAAGCTGCTCTCAGACATGAGCTTATCCTTCTCCTCATCCGAACTTGCTTTAGCTGAGCTAAGGACCCGGTCCTTGTCCTCGAGTAAGGCCGTCAACTCATCAAGCTGAGCTTCCATAGCTTTAACTCTTTCACTGTAACGGGCCACTTGTGACAAATTCTCTTTGACCAGTTTACCCCTTTCCTCCTCCCAACCAACCTTTGAAATGTTCAGTAGCTCATTGCTCACTTCCACAGTTTTCGATAGCTGTGCCAGCTGCGCTTCCAATTTCTTAATGGTTTCATCCTGTTGCTCAGCACTCTTCGCATGCCCAGAGATTAGCTTTCCATTCTCTTCTTCCCAAAGCAATCGCTCTTTCTGGAACGTGTCTTTGGACTCAGTGCAACTAAGGAGCCATACACTAGTTACGTACAGTCCCATCTAGGGTTGGCAAACCGGTTTTTCAATTAACCGAAAAACCGGGTAATCGGCTCATTTCTGTAACCGAAATAACCGGTTGTTTTACATGCGGTAACCGGATTTTCGGCTTGTAGCTAAAACCATAAAATTAATAATATTTTCTATTTTCTTCAACTGGTATGACAAGTTTATGGCTCCGCTCTCAAATGGTTTATCAATCGTCCCCTTACCACCTTTCGCTAACTAAACCCTTTTTCTTTACCATTCTCTATTCTATTATTTCCATAATCCTACTGAAAGGCATAAAAAAGAGATAAGAGCACCAGACACTACACTTATTTTCTTGAAAGTCTATGAGTCATCTTGTCGCCCCTGCATTTACTTCGAAAATACACAAGGCATGTTCAATCTCAATCTCTCAAAGGTTTTAAAAAGTACCTCGTGCGCGAGGATGGAATATCCTTCATAAGATCATAAGGAGCTTAAGAGGAAATTTTTGACTTTATGAAGGATTTTCCATGCCCGCCTTGTCACTGCAGCAATTAACATACAACCGAATGTTTAATATACTAGTAGCTGCGCTATATATGGTTTACTAACTTCAGTAGCATAAATAGGGCGATATTTACGATTTGATAAAAAGTGAATTTTCTCGTATTGTCAAGAATTTTTCTCACTGAATTCGCGCTTAGAACTCTAGTGCATATTTAGCATCAACTGTTTACACCTAATTAGGATTTAAATTTGCACTGCATATTTAGCAACCGTTTACAAATAATTAGAATGTAATTCACAATGCATATTTAGCAGCCTTTCACACATAATCAGGATTGTAATTTTCAATGCGTATTTAGAAACCGTTCTCGCTAACTAAGGATTTCAATACAAAATTCATAACGGTTTAACCGTAGTTACTTCTGATATTTCATTCGCTGCAGCTGATAAACGGAATAAAGATGTTAAAAATAAATGTAGAAACACCGGCCTGTTTTTCCTCCGTTTACTAACCGAAAAAACCGGTTTTTAGAATGTATACCGGTTTTTCCAACCCTAGTCCCATCCTATCTAAGGTCGGGACTAGCATGGGCGTGTCCAGGAACAGGTATTTGGAGTTGAAACCCTCCCCCCCCCCCACCCCAAATGTCTGACAGCAACGAAATATTATGACTGAATCCCAAATTGTTTCTTTTACGGCGCCAGTTTATATATATAGTATAAATTCTGCTCAAATATCATAACAAAATGCATTTTCCGGCCCTTTCTATCGCGAAAATTCGGAAAGTACTTTTCGTACGCCTAAACCCCGCCCGAATTCAAAGCTGGACACGCCCATAGGGACGAGTGGCATAGTTTGATAGCTTTTACACTCAACAACTATGCCAACAGTGTCTTCCGTCTCCCCCCTGCAGAAAAAGCTGATAAAACAAGATGACTCGGAAGCCCGATTAATTAAGGCGTATGGCTATGGCATACCACAAGACTGAGAAGCCTCCGCACTTGACTAATCTATAAACGGCCGGTATGTTTACTCCACTCCGCCTGAATAACTTACTTGTCTTTCAGCTTGTCGCATTCTGCCTTTAGGACACTGCACTCAATGTCCATATGTGAGACACGGCCTAGTAAATCTGCTCTGGTCTGCGAAACTTCAGATAACGAGCACTCCAGTGTACTTAACTTCTCCTTGGTTTCTTCACTGAAAAGCCCAAACATTTTGATTCAATAAATGAAACGCTTATTGCGACACAAGTCTGCAGAACGAAGCTTCAAACACATGTACTCACAGTTCTGTCGCGTTATGCTTTATGGTATCATCCTTTCTGGCAAGTTCGGAACTCATTTTTTGCTTAAGGGATTCAAATGCTGCATTCTTATCTTCCAAATCCTTGTGTAACAGTTTTACTTGTTCCGAATTCCAGTTCAGTTTATCAATGCCATCCTCGAGTTCCTTAGCAGATTTCTCATGTTTGGAATTGTCTTCAATACGATCGCTCTCTTTTGCTTCTAAGAATTTAACTCTTTTGAGTAAATCTACACGTGCAAGATCTTTACGCTCATTCTGTTCTTCACACCTCAACAAGTCCGCCTGAATCTTGGAGTTAGTGCTTTCTTGGGAGCTAAGATTTTCCTGTAAACGCAACTGCTCCCTCTCGGAAGAAAGTGGGCTTTCCTGGCATTTCCTTAAATTTAATTCATATACAGCAATCTCTCCTTCATAGTAGTCCTTAACTGGCTCTTTAATAGCTTTCAGCATCTGCTTCTCGATTCTTGCAATATACTCATTTTTTAAATTTAGCTCAGCTCTCAGTTTGGCCAGCTCTCCATTCAACTCTTCTCGCTCCGTTTTTTGGGCGAAGAGCTGGAGAGACAAATCGCTCTTTAAGATCTTCTCCTCCTCAAAGGCGAATTGCACATTTTCGCACGTCTTCCCACACTCTTCTAATCCCAGGGCCAAGGACTCGTTTTCCTTTCTCAGCTTCTCAGAGTCAGCTTTGTAAAGCTGAGCTTGACTTGCAAAATCATCCCGACACTAATAAAAAGAAAAACACGGTATTTGCTTGGTTAGGTCAGATAACATTAAGCTTCTCGCCATCTGGCGACCAGACGGCCCAACTACAAGCTATCTGGAGGGTATAGAGTCATATTTGCGAATACGAGTTGACGAATAAAAAAAAAGTATGGAAAAATAGTCACGTTGGCGAATTAGTTTAGTATAATAGTAAGGAATGGATGAATTGAATGAGTTATTGTGCCTGTCCGGAACACAGTATTTTGTAGCGGTAACCAAGGCAAAGGCATATACATCTTTCAGTTTATGGTTCAAACGACAATATTTCTTCAGCAAAAGTCGTAGTTCACCGTCTTCCTAGTTTATCTTCGTCAACGTATTTTCTATTTTTGATTGAATACGCTTAGGAGGGGAGCGTTTACATTTGAGCATCTTATTCATCATGGACTTTTCCATTCAAACTAGATACGAACTTGTTGTATACAGCGGCCATTTCTTAGAAAAGGTAAGAATAAAACTGAAAGGAAGGAAGACTGGGGTCACGCAAGCACTATACGGAATATGATAAAATTTTTGGCCATTTGCAACTGATGTAGTTTTTGCACGTTAAATGAATCTAGGTAACATATCAAGTCGGTCCGGTATCGAAAATATTAGCCAGAAGGTGGCAATACCCGAAAATCCCCGAAAATCGTTTTTTTCGGTTTCATCGGTTTTTCGGTGACTATTGGAATTTTTTCTTATTTAACAAGATCCCCTATGCCCATGTGAACTCATTAAAAAAAGAATGATCGAAATCGGTTCATTTTTGGCCGAGAAATTGACGATTTTCGTTTTTTCTGTGTCAAGTTCAGAGGTCATTATGTGGATTATTTATGAATATGCTGAAAGGCTGAAACTTGTGTTAAATTAAAGTCATCTAGTCAGAATTTATGATATTGTAAACAGAATTTCGCTAACTAGGGATACAAATGAATTATGGCTGTTTTAATTTGCTAAAAAAACTCCCTGGAAATTAAGGGGCGATCAATACTGCACTTTCACAAAACTACCAAAAGTAGGAGATTGAGTACTAAACTTTTCTACTTGTATGTATGCAAGTATGTATTTCCCACAGAGGTAGGTTATTAGGTTTTTCGAGAACGACCACAGCACATATTGTAACAATCACATAGATGTAAGTACAGTTAGGTTACGTAATTACAAATTCTACTATATTAGTTATTATTAGTTGTTAAATTATATTTTTATATTATAGTTGACGGTAGTGTAATAGTATACTTGACTCTAAAATATCGTTGCATGAAACAAACGCTAATTGTGACGGTTGTATAGGTCATCATGGGTCAAATATCACTTATTATGAAATTATCGGTGTGTGGATCTGTTCTTCTGTAGGCTTTCTTCTACGGAATAATTGCTTGGGTTTTGAAAAACAAATTTACTTTACCCAAACCGGTTTTTATTTACGGTTGACCTTGTCATCATTGGTCAAACTCTGAACTGCACTCTTCCGAATTGTACACTACAGTAGTTTTTGGGATGAGGTAAACGTGCAGAGTTGCATTAATCAAATGTCATCTGACCTTTAAGGTAAAGGGATCAAGTAAGACAATAATATTTTTTTTAAATAATTGTTTAATTTAATTGGACGTTACCTACAAGACACACCGTCAGTGGAAACACCAGCCAACACATGATGATGTTGACAGATATGAAACCTTGAAACATGATAACCAGAATGAATTGACGAATTAGTTTAGCAACCGGAGGAATTGGATTAAAAAAAATTTTTTTTTTCATGAACTGAGGACCAAAGTTGCAACTGATGTGTTCACTGTATTACAAATTAGATGCAGTTTGACATCAGTTATCAAAATCCGCGCAATTATTTCGAAGAATAAAGCTGACAGAAACAAAGATCCACACACCGACATATTTATAATAAGTGATATTTGACCCATGGTGACCTATAAAACAGTCACAATTAGCGTTTATTTCATGCAACGATATTTGATAGTCAAGTAGATAAGTTTTGTACCCAATCTCCTACTTTTGGTAGTTTTGTGAAAGTGCAGTATTGATCGCCCCTTAATTTCCAGGGAGTTTTTTAGAAAATCAAAACAGCCATAATTCATTTGGATCTCTAGTTAGCGAAATTCTGTTTCCAATATCATAAATTCTGACTAGATGACTTTAATTTAACACAAGTTTCAGCTGCAGATATTCATAAATAATCCACATAATGACCTCTGAACTTGACCCAGAAAAAACGAAAATCGTCAATTTCTCGGCCAAAAATGAACCGATTTCGATTCCGATTTCATCGAAAAACCGATGAAACCGAAAAAAACGATTTTCGGGTATTGTCACCTTCTGGCTAATATTTTCTATACCGGACTGACTTGATATGTTTCCTAGATTCATTTAACGTGCAAAAACTACATCAGATGCAAATGGCCAAAAATTTGATCATATTGCGCATAGTGGCAAGGCACTATTTTTGTAAAAAGCCAAACCTTTCCTAGATAATATTGTGGGACAGCGCATAGACTTATATCATTTGCATAGATTATTAGTATAATCTAATTTAATTCGGTGCATATGTACTTTTATATCACTCGCCTAACTGGCGAATGGATCTTTTGCTGCCAGCATGAAAGGCGAATCGCCTAGCATCCGTTTTTTCGTTGATTTTTTAATGCTCGTAGGCTTGAAGTTATTCTCTAACTCGTATTCTCAAATGTGACCCCGGAATCATCTAAAATCTACCAAGAATCGAGGTAGTACCATTGCTAATTCCGCCTTAACACGTTCAAGGTCCTGTGAATGTTTCTCCAATAGGTTAGTCGTTTGCGCAAGCTCATGTCGGTCTAAATCCTTCTCCTGAATAAGCTGCTCAAGATGCTTTTCTTGCTCATTCAGGACAACCTGGAATTCCCGAAGCCTCAACATTATACAAACTGTGTGCTATTTTCATGAGTGTAGCATAATCACTATCAGTAGAAGGATGGTGGGTCGACATTGATTGCAGTGTTTGAGAAAGACTTTTTCAATTCGATTTGAGCAGATTTGAGAGTAAGTCCAGCAGAAATTAGAGTCGCATGCAAAAGACATTAGGTTTCAGTCATAAGATTTCTTTCTGGTCTGAAAGTATAGCGTACCCAAAGTATGGGATACTGGCGCCCAGATGTATTTGTCTAAAACTTGGCACGCTTATATACGGATCTTGACGGACGGAACAATGAATTAAGGGACCCTCAAAGCCGTAGCTTCCCGGTCCTTTACCGGTCAAATATCCGATTTACCTGGTGAATTTTGCGATTAGGAGGCTCGTAGCCATGCGAATTGGGGTCTGTTGTAAACACAAATCAACCATAATTGCATTGAACATCTGCAATCTGACCATATTGAGGAAACAGGGAATGAAACATGACTATAGTGTTAGGTTAAAAATTTGTAACCTAACCTACTTAATTGAAGGTAATCATAATTTTGCCGGCTAGTCAACGTAATCAGCCAGGTCTCCATAAAGCCTAGATAGAGGCAATATAATAGGAATACAATAGGAACAGCTTAGCATCACTTAAGTTAGTAGGTATCGTATTTTGTTAAGGATGTACTCAATTTTGTTGATGAACAATTCACCAGACTGCGAATTCACAGCGTTAGGTGCAGGGTCAATGATTTAAATCAAGATTTTTTTGATTTTTTCGAAACACCTTGTTTTTAATGTGCTAGTAGTATATAAACACCTGCCAAGCGGTTCTAGAATAAAAATAAAAAAAATCATTGATTTTTAATAGAAAAAATCATGATTTTTATTAGTTCTTATAAAATACTAAACAATTTTGATTTCTATAGATTTTTAAGCAATAAGCTATTTTTCAAATCTACATATAATAATATTCAACATTTTTTTACAATAGATCAAGTATTGATAATGTTTGGTCCTCTGGTTGGCATATATCTGCTTTAATAAAATAGAATTCTTATTATAATCGTTACGCATTGGGTTTAGAGCTAAACAATAAGTCTGTTGAACGCGCTTCCGCATTAAGAAAAAAAATAGTTCCGGAGTCGAGCTCTGACTCAGACTCCGCTAAACATAGGGGCTAATGTTTCGACACCAACTCCACCAAAATCTGGAGTCGCAAATCGTTTCAAAGGTGCCAACTTGTCCCTCATTGATGCAAATTTGCCTCCACACACAACCAATTTGATGGGAGAGCATTAGGGAAGAAATGTTTCCACCTGGATTGGATAAATGGTCCTATGGGCCCCGACTGATCTATATGAAGGTGGTATTTAGGGTTTTCGTTCGACAGCGAGAAAGGGGGAGCCATATTTAATACGGAATATTTGATTTCAGGCAGAGATAAGTTTAGTCAAAACACCTTTAAGTTATATCGAAAGGTTTCGTGAAGGAATGGATGTAAAAGGCGTAAGTGCTCAAAAGCTTGAAATTTTAGAAGAAATGACTATTGCAGCTAACATTTCGCGGGGTGTACGGGACAGATGGACCTATGCCTATATACGGCGTGGATGATCTAGTGCCTGGTAAAACACTCGTAGACCCCCTGCATTTGGTAGACTCGGAACCACGGCCCCGCTCGCCCCGGCCTAAGGCCGGGCCCGCGTGCCGCATACAAATAGCCAATACAGAAACTAGCCATCTACTTGACTGAATTTCTAATTAAGAATTGCAGTTTACCGGGAAATATGTTCGGATTGCCTAACTTGTTTACTCCTTACAAATCTTTTTTTTAGTGAAGCTAAGAGTTAATCAGTAGTGGAAAGTTTGTAACTCTCAGTTTGTAAGCCCCCATCATCGGTAGGCTCTAGGCATTCGCCTAGCTTGCCTACCCCTAACGCCAGGCCTGCGTACGATCACTTGCTATGCCCTCCGTCCGTGATAGCCACTGCAACCCGTGTGCAGGAGGCTTGATGGATCAGTCACAGGGAGGCTGCGAGTGGGAAACCATGAGCATTGTCACTCGATCTGAATGGGAAGTTTGTCCGTTTCCTCCAACGCATGCGCTAGGAGGAAGGAAAAACTCCCCCTTCTTGTCTTCGCTCTTCCATCTCTCTCTGTGTTAGAAATCAGGACCACAGGAACGGGTGGGTGTTCAAGAAATGGTACGCAGAGGACGTGCGAAGCATCAGGTCGTACGATTCGCCCCAAAAGCCCATTGTAGCATGCGGCTGTATGCAAACCGTAACTTCATTTTTAATTGTTTTTACTATATTTGCTGTCTATTTTTATACTATTTATAAGTGTATACGATGGATACTAATATCTCGAAGATAATTACATTGATTGTAGCTATGTTGAGAGGAATAGGGCAGCCCTAGCTATATCATGCAAAAGAGTCAGAGAGAAGATGCGGCAAATAGGCCTGGCAGTTTAGCACGAGGATTAGCTTGGTAACTAACTGCTCGTAGTTAATTACGGTTAACTCAAAGTCACCGGGAGAATTCAAATAGTGGAAGAGTAGGTTCATACCTACGATTTGAGGTATATTTGACCTTCTCCGAAGGTCAAATACCTCCGCACTTGTACGAACAAGTTAGGAGCCGACCCTCTCCTTTAGACTCTAGTAGAGACCTGACGGCTTTTTCAATGGGTATTGGAGAATTCGATGGACACACCTCTCGCTACCTATTCCTAGGCATCCGTTGGCTATCCGAAGCTCTGCCACTTTCCCTGTGCCGACATCTGTTCGGAGGATCAGCGAGGCGAACCCCTGATCGCAACTGTAGGGTGATAGGGCTAATTGTCTTCATGTTAGGTCACACTTGAGGGCATTCCTATACGCATAGCGTTCTCCATTGCCAGGGATATAGGGTTTCCTATATATCGTTCGACACTGTTTAGTGTATCTTGGGGTTCCTTACTACTTGCCTCCCGAACTACACGTACTGCTATAGAGAACAACGTAACCCTCGGACTTGTCTTTGTGTACCTTCATTTTAGCTTTAGTCTTAGTTAGTCTATAAGGTACCGGCCCAGTAGGGAAGAAACCCCCTGCTATGGGAAACTGTACCAGCCTGGATAGTTAGGATTTCAATGTGCGACCCTTCGCTCCCGGCCAGCGGGAGCATTTTTGAATTACTTGCCTTAGTGTCAATGCAACTTCTGTATTTTGTTTCGTAAGAAGGGGAAGGGAGATTAGGAACAAGGAAAGGGAGGAAGGGGAAAAGAGGAGCGAAGAGAGAGAAAAGGGAAGAAGGAGAATAGAGGGGGGAAAGAAACAAAAAGGGATGAAAGCAAAAGAAAAAACGAAGAAAGAGAAGGGAGAGGGGAAAAAGAGAAAAAGGAGAAGGAAAGAAAGAAATGAGAAAGAGAAAAGGGAAGGAAGGAAGGAGAAGAGGGAAGGAGTAAAAGATGGGAGAAAAGGGAAGAAAAAAAAGACGAAAAAATGGAACAAAAAAAATAACGAAAAAACACGAGGAAAAAGAAAACGAGAAGAAAAGAAACGGAAGGGGGAAATACACGAGCAAGAGAGAAAAATGAAAAGGAAGAAGGGGAAAAGATGAGCCAACAAAAGGAAGAAATAGAAGGAGCAAGTAAAGGAAAGAAATATGAGAAAAGTGGAGAAGGAAAACAAAATATATAAATATAAAATAAACAGAAATATAAAGGCAAAGCTAGAAAAGAAAGAACGAATACGAACCGGACCGTTTGGATTCTTAAAACGGAATTGGTAGGTTTAAGGAGCTTTGAAAGCTTCAGAGGGCGTAACCCACTCGTTGCAACGTGTATAATGTACTTCTCGAGATCGACATTTTTTTAAGGGAATCGAGGCTCAGCCAGGGAAAAAAAAATTCTGGTTATCAGGAAATTTTTGATGTTATGGCAGATTTTCCATGCGTGGGCTCGTCTTAGTCCGATCCGAGCGTTATGCTACGAAAGAAGTGGAATTAGCGCCGCCGGCACGACTGGCCCCGGGCAAAACAGATTGTGTTAAAGAAATTAAATTCAGCACCGCCCGCCACACTTGGTCTGTTTAAACCCGATTCAAGATTTATTATCTCGATGAAGATCAAATTAGGTCCCACTTCTACGCTCGAGTGGGATTGACAGTGCTAGGCCCCCAGCAGTCCTCTGGTCCCATGCTAACGACCCTCACATACCCACGTGACTATGCCTGACCCCTGTAGGTCAGGCACCTAACTCCATGCTACTTGCCCCTCTGCCAAAAATCGTGACTTCAATTCCTACCAGGGGATTTTGTTTTATTACAAAAATGCGGTTTTTGTTTGTGGCGAATAACTTTACGTAAAATTAGAAAATAAAGTTATCACTCAACGCCGTTCAGTAGCTCCGGAAGAGATCAATATCAAAAAAGTTCATAGCGTATAACTGTATGGCATGGGGCATAGGCCGGAAAATCGATTTGTCAATTTCTCCGGATTTCAATTGTTGGTGCCCCTCCCAAAATCCAATCCTAAATACGGCCTTGATGCCATATGACATGAAGTGGTCAGGTTGACAGTAGGTAACATTTAGGGGTCACCGGTGGGGTATGCACAGGACAAATCATGGGCCAAACCATACAGTAACACTCAGTATACGATTCTGGTCAATTTGATATATGCCACATGACATGTTCGAGTCGAGTTGACCTAGGTTGACCCTTAAGGACAGCGGGGGAGGGGGATCACCAATGGGTAAAACCACATTTTGTATTCCACGTATGTCATCCGGAGGTTTACACGAAAAGTTTGCTATGCTACATGTAATCAGAGAGTCATTTTCCAAACTTTAGCCTTCTAATTTTAGAATCTACGCCAAAAGTTTAGTCTGAAGCCACAGATGTTTATCTTAGATGTTTTGGCGCAAATATGATCACGCCCTGTGTTATAGAGATGGGGCATTTGGACTAAATATAATAATTTTGTGTTAATGTTTATATGTTAATAACCACTTTCTGTGTGTATAATGGTTTCTTACAAATGTTTCGAAATATTCGTAGTCATCGTAAATAAGGGTAAACAGTATGAGAATAGACGCTAAACATAGTAAATTAATTTAAATGTGACCGTATAGTTTGCACGCTGCAATGGGATTTAGGGAGGAGAAGCACGACCTGATACGTCGAGCGCCCTCTACGAGTCGTCTTTTAAACACCCGTTGGTTGGGCCCTGGATTGAAATTCAGAGCATAGACAAGAAGAAGGAGCCGAGGCGGAGCCCGCGCTAGTTCAAATATCTATTGACTCTGCCACGAGTGATTGTAGGATTAGTGGCTGGATGTACGGACATGGCTGAGTAAAAAAATTAGCATAAATATGTGAATCTGAATTTTAGAGGATTTCCTTCCTCTTTTTTAACCTCGAAATTATCATCCTGATACTCCCTTCCTGTAATTCTGTTATAGCTAGCCTCGCGCGTAAAGACCTCTTATACTTGCGCACGCGGCTTCGCCGCTTAGCGCGGTTGCTCTACGCTTGGAACGAATTAATACGAATATTTCGTTTAGTAAAAAAATTGATTACTTAACTCTACAAATGGTTTG